>JAJEKB010000780.1:85890-206235 GCA_022393335.1 Macrotrachela quadricornifera
TATTTATATTTATATAGATGGAATCAATTTTGTACACATCTTACCATCTATGCAAGGTAAGATAATATAAAAAGAAAAATGATATTTTTCGATTTATTTTTGATGATATTTTTTTACTCAAAAATTCGTTTATCCCATTATTCAGTAAATTTAGTAAAATGAAAAAAAAGAAAATGGTTGCAGATTCCGTTCAGGTATACGAAGAACTACTAAAAAGAAACTGATATTATTGCTTCTGCTGCTTCTGCATACAAAATTTTATTCAAGCTTGCTTAGAAATTATTTCAGTTAAGGATATTTTATTCTTTTTTTTATCATTTCTGATTATGGCAAAGGTCACAAAGAATCAAACGAAAATTTTTACTAAAATTAGAAGATCTAGAATAAGGAGTCATATGTTCAAGGAAAATTATTTTTGTAGAACGTTTTCATGATTTATTTTTCTGAGGAATTCTGGTTTATTTCTGATTATGTCATAGAGATATTTTTAAGTATTTTCGAAGGCGTTATTTTGTTTTTTTACAAGATAAATACAGGAAAAGGTTGAGAGTCAAAACTAGAATTTTATCTTATGGAGCACATTAAATTTTCATAATAAGGTCAAAAGCAGCAACAAGTATTTGTTGTAAAAATGTCACACTTATTGGATAAAATTAGGAGAGTGCATAGGCACACTAGGTTAAGAAAAACTGATTGCAGTAAAAGAAAAGAACATTACTATAGTTATAATGAATAATATCTCAAATTCTGCAAGATACTTATGATTATCATATCTTATGTCATGCTCAAGATCGAATTCTTTTTACCTTAACAAAGAAAGAGAATACATTTAAATCTCTCGAGAAACTTTTGAAAAAAAAACTTCGTCATTTTTAATTGTTTTGAGTTCTAATTATCTTTTAATTTCAATATTATTTATTTCTAGAGAGGGACGGATCGGTGGCTTTTCAACGAATAGAAATGTATAAAAACATCTGTGTAGACAAATTTTTTTGTTCAATATTTATTGTACTTAAAATTATTGTAAATGAATATGAGTAAATTTCGTACTCAAATGGTGCTATTATACGCATCATGAAGCACATATTGTTTTGTTTTTGTGTTAAAAATATTTTCTATTATTAATATTCTTGATTGGCTGTGATTATTTTTTTTTTGTTATATTCTCATTTTGTTCGAGTTTTGATCGTGAACATTTGTGTCAAAAAAAAAAGAAAAAAAATCAAATTTAAAAGAAATCAATTGAACGCCCTTTTTGTGACAGAATCTCGTTTATCTGTGATACGTAATTTATTTTGTTTTGTTTAGTTTTTTTTTTCTTTTTCAAATATTGTTGTTTGCTTGTTTGTTATTATTCATTGTTGTTTGTAAGCTTGGTTTAATCTAATTTTGTTTTTTTTTCTTGCAAAGTTTATTCTTGAAAATCAATTTGTTTCTTTGTTTTTTTTTCTTTATCGTTTTTTTTTTATGTGAAAATAATTTGTGACACATTCAATGTTGATCTCTTATGTCAATTTATAAGTGAAAAATAATAAATAATTGAGATAAAATACAGATTGTATGAAAGGTCATAATTTAGTGTACTTTTTTCAAAGCACTATGCAATGTTTCTTTGAAATGGATGTCCGTACATTTCAAACCATATATTCAACAACTATGTCAATCAGAAAATTAACATTTTTAATTAAACTTTAAATAGTAGATTAAAATATATCTGTCATCATCAGAATTTAATATATGTTGACAGTAACTATGCATTATCAATCAGATTTACATGCGTCATAATGTGATAAGACAATTTGACAGATGTAGAGCATTCCAACCTTTCGAGTCTTTACAATGAATAATTAATTATATAAAGATTAAAATTAAAAATTAATTTTAATTTTCTCATCCTATCATATATCATTCAAGTCATTTGAATTTTTAACATTAATATTTATTAATATTAAGGTACATTTACATTAACATATTTTATTAAAGGTTACATAGTATAAATGATCTTATAGAGCACACTATACTCAGTGTCATTTATCTATAATAGAATAATAATTAAATAATTAATTGAAATATAGAAAAATATTTCTTTTAAAATATATTTCTAGTATACTTCAGAAGGAAATTTAAGAAAGAAAAATATTATGAATTCATTTTTTTTTATTTCAATAAATAGACAAAAGAAATTTAAATTTATTATTTATTCAAGTAGCGAATAAAACATTTTTCAATATCAAGTACCTGTAAGAAATAAATGAAATTTCCAAGAATATACACAAAACCTCTAAAAAATCATGAATATAAAACAAAAATGCAAATTAAGATTTTCTATTGCATTTAATTACTCTCTTTTTTTCAATAGACTAACTAGTATTGAAACATGATGAACCATATAGAAAAATGTCTGTAACATTCCGGTTGTGATTTTTATTTGACTACTTATGAAATAACGATAGTAATTACATACTATTAGTGTTCATTAGAAATATTTTTAGAAAATTTATATGATAAATAATAGAAAATTATGTATGAAAATTATATGGTATCTATATGAAATTCTTTGACATGTAACAATTTTTATGTAATAATTATACATGAATAATAATTTTGTTTTAAGTTTCTTATTATAAAAATATTTTCGGATTGAAAATTGCGTCTTGTAAATTCGTACTTGTTCACCTTTAAAATTTAATATTAATTTATTATTTAAACAAACAAGATACATAGGAAAATATCAAAATTATTCATTATGATTGACTTATAAATCAAAATTTTGATCTAGAAATTAATGATTAGATAATAGAATATCATCACTTAATTTGGTTCGATCTCAATTTGGATTCAAAATTTTCTAAGACTAAGTTTAAATTATAGGCTGAAAAAACTATCGTTGTATTTCATCAATGCAAAAATATGCATACAAAACAATTGAAATCGAAGTCAAAAAACTACATTATGATATAGTATCTTTTAATCAGTTTTTTTTAATTATCATATCATTATATTCAGATTGAATTACTAAGGAAAAGACATTTTTTATATGAAACCTTATTTCTAAATTTATGTATTTTATAATGAGTAGGAAATATATGATATTAGATCATATCTCAATGAATACATGTATTTATTGCATTTCAATGCAAACATCGATTTCTTAGGAGATCTCTTTAGTCAAATTAAATTTTCGAGGTTTTGTTTTTGTTTAATTATATCTTAGCTTCATTAAGAATGCCTTAAGCAGAATTGCTTACAAAAGTACTTCAGCATTAATACACAATTTTTATACTATGTAGGACATTTAGACAAAGACATGTCATGTGTAATACTGAATTCGTTTAATGATTGTGTCTAGAACAGATGTATCATAGATGAAATTGGTACTGCTATCGATCTGAATTTTGAAATAACTCGTATTAGTGGCGTAATCAGGAAATTTTTACAGAGGAAGTACAGGAGGAGGAGCAAGCCAGCGATATTAAATTTTTCAGAAGAGGGCAAAAAATGGATTTTGACTGGGTAAGAGACGTTTACAGAGGAAGCATTGCACCTGCGTGCCTCTTCCTCGATGGTTGCGTCACTAACTCGTATATTGGTAAAATGTCGATCTACCGGTCCAAATCATTTCTAAATTGATCTATTAGATAATAGCGTTTTTTGTATAATTTCACGAAAATAAATTACAATAGAATATTTTTTGGGTGACTATGGTGCAAAAAATACATATATTTTCCATCCTATGCACATTAATAATAGAGTAAAGTGGTCACAGGAAATTGATATTTCGCCGGTGGACCAGTTTCGATTGGTATACTGGCTGATTTGGTTTATTTAGATCGATTCTATCTATGAGTTGTACTAGTAACCCAATGCTAACGGGTAGTGCGAAAGTTTCTGGACAAAATGTTCGTTCGTTTTTCGACCAGTGACAAAGATCAACAGAAATTTCAAAACATTGGTTTAAAATTATAAGCGAATCTTTGTAAGGTTCGAAAATAAAATTTGGACGGAAGTAGTTGAACTAACAGATTCAGAGGTAGAAAATCTGATCATGCTTCGTTTGAGACTGATTGACTGCTGCTATTTTAAGAATTTTTATCGCAACTTTATTATTTTCATCGTAAAGTAGCCCAATATAGCGTTATCCCACTTCTCTTGGTTTGGCTGCATCATATTTTCAATTTTTCTGGATCATCATCTGAGCACTACACATCCTTTACAGTAATAATGTCCTTATTGAATACATTCTATTACCGTTTCTTTCCACAATATAAAGAGCAAGATAGTCCTCTATACGATGAGTTAAGAAGCAAGAGTCTCGCAGCAATCCTTCAGAAATGATCAAGCTCATTCCGCAATTCTATAAATTAAGGATTTTCATAGACATCACTGCGTCTTTTACTAAAACTCTTATTATTGACGGAAGCCTCACAAGCAAATAATGATTATGATATCATTTTCTAGAGCAATGTTTGCTCTTTCTTTTAATGTATCTACTATAAACTTTACTTGCATCTTGGATTGCTTTTTTTTGATACTGAAATTCATCCAAACTTTATTTTCGAACCGTACAAAGGTTGGCTTATGATTCCTCACCTGTGAATCCTACAAAAATTTTGATCCTAACCTAATGTTTTTAATTTTCTGTTGACCCTTGTCATTGATCAAGATGATTGTTTTAGTCGGATCACTCAACCGACAAAAAATGCAGGCAACATAATTAAGATCTACAAAAAAGTTCTTAGGGCTCGTATGTATTCAGACAGTGTAAATGGGGAGCATTATATGATTAGGTAGAAGAATTCTGAGTCAGACAAACCTCCAGTTTAGAGCTACAAGTAGTATTAGTTACAGAAAAAATGTCGAGCTTGTTGAAATTGTCTCCAAAAAGTACTCTCTTTCAAAAGGTAGCTGAAAGACAGAAGTGCGACACAACCGCGAATCTTCAAAAATTTCTTTTTTTTGCTTAACAAAATTAGGAAAGTTTCTTTCATTTGTCACTAAAAATAATGTTACACCCCCAAAAAAGCGCACACTTCGTCATTTTAGTCCAAAAAATTTCCCTTCACCCACCCCAATGTTGGTTGACTCGCGCCATCCCTGATGAAAAGCAAAATATTTCTTTTCTTTTTCAGTCACATTTGAATAAAAAAAAATTTCAAAATTTATAAACTAATATTCAATGACGTAGATTCTTTTGATCGATTAAATGTCTCTAAGGACACATCATTTAAGAAGAAAATATTCTAAAAATTGCACATGTTCTACACACTCATTGAAACAATGTATTAAAAACATTCCAAATCTTATATTTCTTATCTATCTACACGTACTATAAACAATATATAATATACGTGCTTGTATTAAACGATATATTGTATTTAAAAGAAAAAAAAAAACAAAACAGATAAGAATCGTTCATTTTCGTATTCAATAATAATGTTGGCTTTATATGAAAAACAAATAAATGAATTGAAAAAAGTTACTATTCGATATGATTATTCAACAAGAACATATTATTGTTTTTATCATAGAACAGATAATTTACTATCAAAATTAATTTTATCTTATAATCTTAATGAAAATAAATGGACTGTTGATTCGATTGAATATAAAAATTTATTTGAAAAAAATTTAAATGATTTATTTTATATTAAAAATATACCATTTGAAGTACAAATTCGATATGTTACTGATTATCTCGATACTTATTTCAGTAATTTTATTAATCATAAATAAATTTTTCTTTTATTATATTTTTAGCTAATCAATCACAACAACAAAAACAAAAAGTACAATCAAACATTATTCATAATCGTAGATAAATATTTGAAAAGATTTTATTTATTTTTTTTCTTTTAAATTTATTCATTTATTAAGGTATTTATTCTTTACCATGGTTACAACGTCTATGTGGAATACGTCGTTGTATTAGTCAAGATATTCTCAAAGAGCCATCAGCAGGTTAAATTAAATCATTTATTTATTTTTTCTTATTTTAATTAAATTTTTATATCAGTATTACAACGTTATTCAGCACCGGAAAGATCTATTAACAGAAATTCTAATGAACAAATAATATCAGTAAAAGCATTAGCTGAAACATTTTATGCAAATAATATTTATCAAAATTGTACAAAAACATTTAAACCAACACTAGATTATTTCAATGAACATGCTCAAAATCGGTTAATAGTAATAATTAATTGAATAATATTTATTTTATTGGATTTCTTTATAGACTATTAAATAAAGCACCACCAATTACAGCAATTTGGTTAGATGTTAATACACATAAGTAAATTTGTTATTTAAAATTCATTTAATTATTTCGTTTTTAAAAATGAATAATTTATTTAGTATGAATGATTTTCAAAAGAATATTGATAATCATATTAAAAAAGATCATTTAAAAAAATTAGCAGAAAAATTTGTTACATATTTTGGTGGAACATTTCAATGTAATATTGGACATAAGGTAATAAAATATAATCAGTTTTTTTAAGCTTTTCAAGTCTTTGAATAATAAAACAAGACTAGACGAAATATAAACAAATATGATCAAATTTATTATTAAAATAGTCTGCGTTGATTAAGAATGCACGATAATATTATATTTCAGGTCATAGCGGAAATCAGTAAGAACTTTAACAACTAATATTGAATTATTCATTGAATTAGTATCAATCTACAGTCTACCTCATTAATTATTCAGAATAATGATAATAAGCTGTTAGCATAAACACTGCAGGATTAAAATATGAAGTACGATACAATGACTCATATCGTAAATAAAGAAGTTTACTAATCTATCCCTCATAATATATGATGACGGCTTTGATAAGCTATCTATCAAGGAATGAAATAAAAGGAAACGTTCCTGAGGCTGTCTGTAATGATCCATGATGTTTTCATGGTTATGTCTAGCACATTTTCTGTACAAAATATATATCTTCTTCAATAATGTTGTCTGTTCTTCTTAACTAGTCTTTCAAAAATTTCTTCACACAATCGATGCAGGGGTTGAAAGAGTACTCTTTGTATTTCAATTTTCATTCATTTAATATATTGTATTAAAAAATAAAATATACTAAAAGATGTAGCGGGAAAAACTCTACAATTTACAAAAGACCATTTATTTTGTACTTGCAAATTTTTGTTTCCAAAATATACAACATTTTGACGATGTAAAACGGATATTTTTCTTATTTAATCCTTTAATAATTGTTGTTCGTAAATATAAAATGAATGAAAATTGAAATACAAAAGTCTGCTGTATCTCTCATTTTCATTCTATCAAAGTCTTTGGAAGAAGTAAAATAAACTAGTCTCCTTATTGCATATTGTTTTTTCTCATTTATTATAATTTATTAAAAATAATCTATTTTAGTATCATCTTGAATATAATTATCAAATGTGGTATTTTACTGTACTTAAAGTTGAATGTATGTAAATAAAAAAATATTTCTTTATATTTATATTTCTTTTTTTTTTCTAGTTTTGACAAATAAAACATCTGAAACTACAAAAAATGTTAGAACAAAAATAATTTTTGTTATTAATAATATATCATATCAAGTTCGAGGTTAATATATTATTGAATATATCCACATAAACTTTCTAATAAACGAAAAACAGTATTAAATGTTAAATCTCTATTAGCTGAATAAGATGAAAATAAATTTGAATATGATGGTAATGATGTTAATGAATAAAGAATATTTTCTCGTTCTTGATTATTATTATTATTATAATCAGTTTTTAAATATGGATCAAGTACCATATAACGAATAGTTGAATAATTTTCAATTAATTTTTTCATATTATTTTGATTAAAATTTAATCTTGATGAAATTGTTAAAATAATTTGTTGTAAAGGAAGATGATTGTTTATTAATTGTTGATTATTTATTAAATAATTACTAAGACGTTCAATATGTTGATCTAATTCTATAATTGAAGTATTTTCATAATCAATATAAGAAAAATATTTTTCAAGTATTTTATTATTTAATAAATTTATTGATGTTAAAGGTGAATGATATTGAAATGTATCAATTGTTTTTGATGAAAGTATAATAAGACTAAAACGATGATGAAATGGTTCAATTAATGTTAAAAAAATATTTAAAAATGTTTGTATTAATGATAAATATTCATAGGAAATATCAATAAGTATAAGTAAATCAAGTTGAATAGTTTGACAAGATATTTGATATTTATTACAAATTGGTGAAATTAAATCAGATTGATTTATATTTGATATCCATTGACGTGGAGTATATAATGTATTATCATTATTAATTAAATTATCATTACTTTCCCATAATATATCTATACCAGGAGTATCGGAACAATGTGGAACACTGATAGGAAAATCAATTATTGTACTTTCATTATTATTATTATTGTCATCAATCATAGGACCATTTGCATAATCGGTTGCATACAAAAATTCAGCTAGAAATCAATTTAAGTTTTTTTTTGTAATGATTTAATTTGGAATTTTCTCGATTTTTTATGACAGAAAAATTATTCAGATCAATGACAATTGCAATCTAAATCAGAGATATCTAACGTGATGCTGTCGTGATAGTAGCTTATTTTGAGAAGATATTGCGAAACTGTATGGATTTTCAAAAAATGTTGGTGTCTGTACGTCTAATACTTTGAGTCTCAAAGAATCTCATCGATTAGTAACACAACAGAGAAATTCGAAACATGATGTAGAATACTAACGTGACAACGGCAGATCTCACCCTCAAAATAGACATCTTTGATGTATGAGAGATATTCCCACATTCATGTCTATTATTAGAAAATGATTACCAATGCCGAGTAGTAAGTTTTGGTCAAATTTAATATATGATTAACATTTTGATAAATCTGGAAAATATTATGTTTTTTTAGTACACTATATTTTCGTCGAACAGATACTTCGCCGAGAGACACTCTTCCTACTTCATGTTTTTGTCATTTTCTCGTTGTTAGGAAGAGCTATATCAGGATTTATTTTAAATCTCTCAGTGCATCTCTTGATAATAAATACTACATTTTAACTGTGTCAAAAAGAGAGCCATAGTTCTTATGGGTTGATCTTCATATCGAATGTTACTTTCGCCTATACCCACAACTATTTGCCACCTTAAATATCGTTAATGCTTCCAGACTAATTCCTTCTGTTTGATCGTACTAAGCTCGATTTTCAAAAGATTTATTTCAAGTCAAAGTTTTTAAAGTCACATATATATATATATAGAATACTTACAAAATATATTTCTAAATATCAAAAAAAATTAAACTTACGTGGTAAGGTACTTGTTGTAGTTGATGCAAATTTTTGTAATATACTCATTGTTGAAGGTAAAAGTGGATCAACACGAATAATTAACCAACGACCATTAGATATTCTTTGTATATATAAATTTCTATCACCTAATGATCGATATACTGGAGCAGAAAAACATGTATCTGATGTTTGATAAAAAGTATAATCGAATATTTCTTTTAATGTTGAATTTTTATTTTGATTATTAAATAAAGTTAAAAGTAAACAATCCATTGTTGAATTATTTGTTTCAATTAAATTTGTTGTAAAATTATTTATTAATAAATTTTTGTCAGCTGGATAACATAATCGATGATAATAGTCAAATAATTGATAATTAGATATTGCATTATCATATTCTTCATATGTTTCAATATAATTATAAATTACAGGAGATGATGCTAAAGCATATTTAGCATTATGAATAAATGCTGAATGAATATATTCAGCTATTTTTTTATTTGATATTTTATTCAAATCAATAACAACAATTCTTAATGGTACTGATGCAATAAATTGTCTTAAATTTCGTTCATGTTTTTTATAATTATATAGATATTTTGAACGTGATGTTAATATAACAAGAACATGTTTTGATTTATCATATTTTATTTTAATTGAACGTTTTTTTTGATAATGATATGTTGTTATATTAAGAATAGTTTTTATTGAACGTTCATCTGAATAAATATATGGATATGAATATGTATATATGTCTTTAAGATCATCATCATCATCATCATCATCATTAATTGAATCATTCGTTAAAGATGAATATTGATTAGTTGAATTAATTGTATTTAATGGTAATAAAAAACGACGTTTAAATATTTGTGTAACAATATCATGAATTGCTTGAGACCATTGAACAGAATGTCGTTTAGAAGTTTCAAGATATTTATTAATTGTATCAATTGAATCATATAAATGTTCAAGACTTTTTATTGATGTTTTATTATCAAATGAATTTATAATATGAAATCTATCACGATAAAAACTAAGTGCAATTTTTGTTTGATTATATAATAACCATATTAAAGTTTTTGTTAATGATTTCATTTGATGAAATTCTTCCTTATTTGTAGTTTGAGTTACATCAAATAGAAATGTTAATTGATGTGTTTGACAATTTGATGTTGATGAAGGATAATAACATTTTAGATAAACATCTATGTTAAGAAATTTATTTACAATGAATTAATTTTCGATAAAGAAGTATTGTAAAGTTCTCGATATATTAGAGGACTTCCTATGAGAATTGAATTTTTAAAATAATGTTGCACAATTTATTGCGATTTCTGTAATATCTAAGTTCAGTATGGAAAATATTTTGCTTTCGTCATCTCAACGATATGTCAATCTATAGTTGACCATGTCATGAGAAAAAACTAATAAGAAATTACATTTCTTACTAGAGAAAGCATTTTGAAGTCATTTCACTGCTTCATTGCATTTATATGTTTTGTTTATTACTTAAAATCTAGCTTCTATGAGGACTGATTTTTTATTTCGAAAAGATACGAAAGCATATATTTAGAGTCGTAAAAACTCTGCAAATTATAAACTGTTTCTCAGTAGACAACTATATTTATTCAATTTGATTGTAAATTAATAACTCGAATCACAGTACATTTCACTTTGAATGGATTACATCTATGCTAGTTAAATCTCGGCATTAGCAATAAAAATAGCGCTTTTATAAATCGAATAAGATATGAAAATATGTTATTTGTATTACTTCGAGAACATTTGTTGTCAAGATTTTTTTTCCATAATATCGTTTTAGGTAAAATGGAATAGACTCATTTAACATCGTTTAGAATATACATGCAGTAGAAGTTGAAGTAAAATGAATTTGATACAATTATTTTAGTTAAATATGATGTTGTTTTGTTTTTTAAAACTAGTTTGTTGTGATTTTAATATTATAACAAATACATAGACTGTTATTATACTTTATTGAAGAGTGTAATTAAGAAAAAATTATGTAAAAATAGATATAATTGAAGTAGTGATGAACTTAAAATTTTTATTTTTTCAAAAATAAAAACAATAACAACTGATCTTGTTTGTGTGTTATTGAGGATGTATGAAGGTGGACATTAGTGATTTAGTCGGTTAGATTATAGCAACACTATTTTAATAAAAACTTTCTTAAGTTCAAAATCATAACTAACACCATTTTGATCAAAATGAAAATCAAAAAATAAAACATCAATCATACATATGTCTACTTTCTAACAGAGACAATTAATTTGAATTCATAGTTCTAAATTTGGCATATGCCACCCGTCACAGATACATGAGTAACATACGAAATGACACTGATAGATAGTATATTTTAAGATCCTTGCGTACTTTTAGAACAAATAAGTATAATATATTCTTTCTTTAATAAAAATATAATGAAAATATTTTCTTACTTGATATAGGCTTATATGTATAACTATTATTTTTTTTATGAATAAATACACGTTGCCATTTTTGTGATCTTTTTTGTTTACTAAGTGGATGTTGAAATATTCCAAGAGGCATTGAAAGTAATGGTTGAATATTCCAAGCATCACACCATTCACGCATACCTAATTTATATGTTGAATTTGTAGTATTATAGAGTGTCCACCAACGATTATTTGGTGATTGAAATTGATATAAATATGGATATTTAATTGAACGAAAAACTGGTTTATTCTGACAAATATAATCAGTTTTATAAAATAATTTTTCTTCTATTTCATTTGAATAAAATGAAAATAAACCTTGTGGTATATCAAATTCAATTAATCGACAAAGATCATCATTTGAAAAAACACCTATTTATTCATTTTATTAATTAAAAAAAAAAAGAAGAAGAAAAAGAAATACTCGTTTATGTTTTAGACTTACGAATAAATACAAAAATAAGAAGGATAACAACATTATTAAGCAACATTCTTAACGATAACTGATCATCTAATGACTGTTAACATCTTTCTTTAGGTTTTATTTTCCTTCGGATGACAGATAATGTTTACATATTCTGATAACTTCTGTCACTTAGAATGATATACATTTTCTAAATAAACCAAGTATTTATATATTCATATCTGTACAGAAGAATAAAAACCGCACACACACACACGCATACAAAAATTTTAATTTCTTGTTATAAAACCAGTTCGTTTTGGTGATGTTGGAAGATCTCCACTTGCACTTGGAGTAGGTTTTGGATCTTGTAATGTTGTTAAAGTTTTTATTAAGGTTAATTTATCTCTTTGTAATATATATATTTGTTGTTCGGCATCATTTAAATCCTAATTAAGAAAAGGAGAGCTTTTAAAGAAAGATAATAATAATAATAATAATAAACTTACTCTTGTAACTCTATCAAGTTTACGTTGTAAATCATGAATAATTGCATCTTTATCATAAACAAGAGATTCAAGTGTACGAATACGTTCTTCATATTGTCGACGTTTTATCAATGAAGGTTCATCATCAGATGCTTGCTAAAAAATAAGAAAATAAAACAACAAAAAGAAAAAAAGAAAAACTATTTTACTCGACGAAGAATAAATTCTTCAGGTCGAAAGATTTTTGTTGATGATGATGATGTCATTAGAAAAGGATCTAGAAAAATATTTTTACAAAATTTTAAAGTTTTAATTATAATATTTACCAGTTCGAGTAATTGATAATTTTTCAAATGAACGATGAGGATTTTCATCAATTGTTGGTCTAAAAGATAATTTAGTTTATTTTGTTTTTGTTTTATTTAAAATAAATTTTCCTTACTGAATTCGACTGACTTTAAACACCGGTTTTGGAGGACTCTAAAAGAAAGAATTACAATAATAACAGTAATAATATTTCTTATACTGTTCGATTATGATCGAAAGATTCACTGGGTTCAGCACTAGTAATAGTAATAAATTGATTGCGCGTAATTGTATTGTCCTCCTCATCATCATTTTCATTAAAAGAAGGCTAAAGAAACATAATAGAATATATATAGATGATTTATTATGCTTGTCTTTTTTATATAACTTACATCAGGAGATGTACTTGCTGATGTAACATCATCTGGGTGAATGCCAGTTGATCGACGTTTATCTCTTAAATTTCTTTTATTTGTTGGATTAAGACGTACAACTGATTTATGTTGAGATGTATTTGTTGTTGTTGTTGTTTTTGAATCTGTTGTTATTGTTGATGATTGAACAACAACAACAGGTAACGTTTCATTAGATCGACTATTAGTTGAAATAGTCGGCATTAAACGATGATGAAAACGAAGTGCATGCTTATGATCTGTATTTGGATTTGTTGTTGTAGAAAGAGATGGTATCTCACTTGCGTCAATTGACGACGTTGTCGTCAGGAATGTAGAACGAGACATCTAAAATAAATAATATGCATATAGAGAAGAAAAAAAACAAATCACTAAAGGTAAAATAATAAATCAACAAATTCTTAATCTCAACTATTCTTATTTTTTTTATAATCATATATATATACTAGATTAAATTACTAGTCTAATAGCGATACTTGTCCTTCAGGGATTTTGTATTTGTCCTGACAATAATAATATTCATATAAGACAATAGTTCAAATTGTTCTAATGTATATTTAGTTAGGTCTGACCCATATGTGTTTTGTTTATTTATATACAAACTAGGTCTGTCATTCTGTCTACTTTTCCATATTTTCTATGGACAAGACTATCACAACTACTATATATTTCTACGGCTGTTGCCATTGGTGTGTGCAATGATTATTATAATCGTTATAAGCGGGGGTTGTGTATATGTACAAGAGAGAAAGTAGAAGTAACATATTTACTCGCCCATACCAGAAAAACAAAGACTTCTCTAGAAAAAAAAGCGAATATAAATATCTTATTCTTTGATATCAATGACAGACGATAGAGTGACTCAAGGTTTTTATATTCCTAGAGAAAATTCTTCAAACATATAAGTGTATAGATACAGACAAAAGATTAGTCTATCTATTGTATATAGCATTAAAAAAAGGCCAAGAAGAGAAAAAGAAATATATACAAATATGTTTTGTTATTCTTTTCTTTTTTCGTTCGTTCTCTATACTGTAATGATACATAAAGAGCAAAAGAAAAACTATTAAAGACAGATCCTATGTTACTGCCATTCCTACGAGAATTGTCGTTGTCATTGTCGTTACTGTCTGTAAGATCAACAACAATAACAGCAGTCTAATTGCGTTCGTGTGTATGGTATATAAGACATAAAATAGTTTGAATCCTAATCAGCTAAGTCAACGACAAAAGAGAAAAATCTTGTCTATGTGCATATTGTCGTTATATCCAATACTGATAAATCGGATTTAGATGATGATTACGTGATGAAATTGCTCACTAAATATGTAGATATATATATATATATATATATATATATATATATATACGTGTGATCTAGATGGATGATGATGGTATTCGATAGTCGTTTCTACTCGTATTGCAAAGATGAATAGAATGAAATGCGATATATCGTCGCAATAGAAAGCACAGTAGGAGGATAACGAGAATATGACAAAATTGAGTACTCAATAAGAATAATAAAGACGTAAATAGAAATGTTCGTAGAGTTGAAAGTACTAATTTACACATTAGTCGTATAGTTTTTATTATTTTCATTTCTCGATAAAAATTATATCAATGAATGATAAGTATTAGAAAGAGGTTTGCCATTATATTAATAAGTTATTGGGTACTCTTATCCTTTTAACAACGGGTTTTTTTTTGGATGATGGCAAAGATTTTGATTATTTTATGGAAGATTGAGACAGCGTATGCACGAAGGAAAAATAACAACGTCTATCAGGTTCGACAAAACTAGATCAAATTCTGCAAATGTACCTGATTGGTATGATGAAGAGTCATATTGAAGACTGTAGGGAGCTTATGAAGAATCTTCAAATCCTATATCAGAACACTGATTTAACAAAATTTAACGCCTGATTGTCTGTGAGATTCAAACTTAAATAGAAATCATAGTTACACAAAGCCATGATACTTCTGAGATTTGATTCTACTTTTGCAAAGTTCTATTTGAGTTTATAAGGTACTAAAATATTCTCAATTGAGAGATTTTATAGATTCGCATAGTCTTTCAGATCTATAATTCCTTATTCCCAAGATAAATTATGACGCAAGCAACATCAGAGAAAAGCAGCATACTCATATAGTGTATGTAAAATTGAAATTATAAAAGTTACAAAATTGCGTAAAACCATAAAACGTATTTATATACGTTATTTGTCACCAAAAAGTTAACGATGAATTAAAATATTGTTGATTGATATATTAAAGAATCTATTAGAAATTATGATTGGTTTGTATCAATAATTACTTTTTATTTACTAATAATTCGTCATTTTAATCTATCATTATCTGTTCTTTTATCATGGCGAATTCGATATTAAATATGTTCAAAATCAAATAGAAGAAAGTTCTAAATAAATATATAACAATTAACATCAATCAAGAATTACAGTTGAATAAACTCTTTATGAGGTTTCCTTTATTTTGAATGATGGGAAAAAGCAAAAATTATTGCCAATTTATATAATTAGGTGTATGAGTTTTTATAAGCCAAATTTGTTTTTTGATTCTGTGTTACATCGAAAATGAACAACTATTCCCTCATCTCCATAATATATTCAATTTATTAAAGCGTTTTTCCAATAGTGTTCTAATTGAAAAAATATCGAATAGTTCTTATTAGCTTGAAATACGAAAATGGCGAATACTATTATTCGTATATGATCAATGAAAACAATTATGAGCTGTTTAATGACTTTCAATTTACTCAGAATCTTCATTTATTTAACGATTGACTAGAGTATTAATTTAGAGCTATTTGTAACTCACAGGAGATTTCATTCAGTTTGATGTATGCTAAACTTTTCTTTCATAAAAGATTGCCAAATCTACAGTATAGTTATTAAGGTATATGAATTCAATGTCACTTCACTTGCGTCTTGGTTTTCCGTTGATTTGTACAAGTTCGAAAAAACTACCGACCGACTTTTGACGAGATGCACCATACTTCATTTATTTATCGTTTTTTCAACAAAAATATCAAGAATTTCTGAAGTGTATCCTGTATGCTTTGTGTCTGACTCTTTGGCCACGAAGTTTTATATCTTCGAATTCCACACACAGCACTATCATTTCGTATTATGAATTTAAAAAATTATTTTTTTTTAAATATTATCAAATTATCTTGTTGTACACAGAATTCTCATGATCCTGAGTATCATTCTGATGTTTCTTTTGCATGATGGTACGTATTTGTTCAGCACGATAAAATGAAAGCACGTTAGCTGATCAAGGATGACCAAACTTTATATAAGTTTCTTTCAGTATTGATACTAGCATCGAATCATTTTTCAATAATTCTTGTATACTTCATTTAATTCTGTTTATTAACAATACAATACAAAGAAAAAAGAAAAACAGAATGTTCAACAGTTAGTTCGTCATTTTTATTCTTAAGAGTATCAATCAAACCCTCCTTCTTTTGATTTAAGTAATCAAAAAACCTAAATATTAATTAGATTTATAAAAGACAGATATTTCAGAGAAAAGAATAGTCTTATCACAACAAAGATACATTAATCCAAAAAAAGAACAAACGAATAAACAAAAAAAGTCTTTCTCTTTGCATGCATTTGTGCGTGTTAAATTTTCATATAACGAATATATTTAAAACAAAGAATATAATACAATTAACTTATACATAAAACTTTCAAATCCCAATCAAAGAAATACATCTAGATCATCCAATCTGATTTGAGTTTCAAACGAGATTCAGTAGAACGTCCCATGATTTGAGAAACTCCTACTTATAATCACTAGCATTTTGATCAAACTTCTGAAAAAGACATACCTCACATAACTTCAATGACCAAAATCTGCTTAAGACTTCTATTCCGATATTTTTCATATTTTTGGCTATATGTTCAAAAAGTGAGGCGATGACAATTCCATGTCAACCGAATCTTTTTCACCAGAATTCATCTCCATTCCAATACTTTGCATACTTCAAGGTTAATATTGCAACCATCGATACATCTAATCATCATATGACAAAGAGATATTTCAGATCACATGATTGATTGGATATTTTGTGCACTCTTAGGCTGATAATATAATCACTAATAAACATACTGAGCATATAGCAAAAGGATAGCCTCAACCACAGCTCTCATCAAATAGTTCGTTCAAACCGAGATAATCATCGAAGCACCTGATATACACAGTGCTAACATCGCATACGAATACTTACAATTATTGTTCTCATTGAATACATTGTTGAACGTAAATCGATATTCGAATCAGTATAACAGACGATGATTACATGACAAACAACTATTCTCAAGCATTCTTGTCATCGACTAGTTCGTTGAAACTGAGGTTATGTTGAAACCAATGATACACTTGATGATCACATCACTGATGAATATTTTAGATTACGATTCTTACCGAATTATTTGTTCAATATTAAAGGATGTTGGAAGTAGTGATGCAAATTGTGATTAGATGAGAAATGGATAGTTTCAAGTAAGGTTGTCATCAAATAGTCCGTTCAACATGAATCGATATTGAGACTAGTGATACTCATAATGAACACCTGATAAAGAAGTATTTTCAACGACGGATTCCATCGAGTAGCTTCCTGAACCCTGTTGAAATTTGAAACTAATGAGAGATAGTGTGATCATATGACAAAGGAATATTATTAATCATGGTTCTCGTCGAATAGTTTGTCGAATGTGAATTCATTTCGTAACTAGGGATACTCATGATTATCACATGAGAAGCGAATATTTTGAGAGAGGATTATCATCGAAAACTTTGCTCAGTGCGGAAGTAAAAATTAAATTACCAATAAAAGTGTTGGCTACATGACCACTGTATAAGTCTAACCATGGCTATATTCAAAAATTTTGTTTGCTTGCAGCTATGAATTGAGGTCAGTAACATGGAACATCTCATGAAAAAGAAATATTTCTAACAAGTGTATTCGGTCATATGCCCTACTTCGATGATTATACTGAACTAAGTAGTATATATGATAATGGCATAAAAAATAAATTGTTCAAATCAGAGTTTAGTGCAACTATTGCTAGAATTCATATAAAAGAGATTTGACATCTTGAGAATGCGATATCACAGAAATGAACAATTTTTACGTTTCACAATTCGACGCAGATCTTGAAGATTGCGGTAACTTGGATACCTTGTACCATAATCATGTTGATGCAGTTGGTATGGTGCCGATTACACCATGCATGCTGCTAAAATCAACCAAGCGATTATTGCCACACAAACATATTGATTTGATTTGTTCATCTCACTTGTTTCTTATTAATAGAATACGAAGTGAGTAATAGTTCGATTTCTTGTTAGTATAATCCTATCGTTCGATTGCCTTTCTTTTATACACTTAATCGCCAAAAAATTGATGCAAAAAACTGTCAATTATTGATAATAACCAGTAAATCTAATTTGCAGGACAATTATAATTATTAATAACTTGGTGCAAGAAGATTTATTTTTATTTCTTGCGCATATTTGCATCGTGTGATCATATTACTCAAAAATCATCTATACGTATCGAAAATAATTTATCCTTATTCGCTTGAATTATTAGACCTTATATGCGTTCGAACAATCTTTTTCTCGTTCGTTTCTTCTTTTCATATATACATCTATCGCTTTGAGTAGGTTGTACGATATTTTACTCGATTCTCTACACTTTGATCGAAAATAAAAATATCGAAAGCAAAAATGTCGAAATAAAAATATCGAAAGTAAAAATGTCGAAAGGTAAGAATATCGAAAGGTAAAAATATAGAAAGGTAGAAATGTCGAAAGGTAAAATTGTCGAAAATAAAAATATCGAAAGCTAAATATGTCGAAAAAAGATGTCGAAAGATAGCAATATTGAAAAAGTTTCATGATGAAAATTAGAATCGTCTAAAGGTATGCATTAGAAAAAGTATCCATGCCTAATGCTGATCAACTAATTAAATAGCATGTTTTTTATTTGTCTCTCAATCGCTCTTCTTCTAATAAATAAATTTGGAGTCTATGGTCTTTTTTAATTCAAATTGAATTGTAAAATTAGAAAGCCACAGCAAATTCTTCCAAATGAAGCGTTTCTCACGTGGCACGAGGTAGTCTTACTTCAAAACTCTTAGTCCCGTCTATTTCGACAAAGTCCCACCTCGTCAACCCTTAGTCCCGCCTTAGTCCCATGTTACATGGGACTAAGCCCTACAGTTCCCAAAATCTGACGCTCACCCTCACCCTCACCCTCACTCACTCCCCACATCCTCACTCATCCCCCTCACCCTCACTAACTTCCCCGTCACCCTCACTTACTTCCTCCTCACCCTCACTAACCCCTCCTAGACCCACATTTCAGTTTGAAATCAAATGTCATTTTAACTTGATGAATTCAGACTGAAATAAAATAGACCGTTGTATGTAAATTTGATTCACTTCGAAGGACTATCTTTATATACTTAATAAAAAAAAACAGACAGAATTTTTTTCCTGATTTTTTTTCGACGTTTTTATAGTTCGACATTTTTATTTTCGACAAAAATATCTTTCGATATTTTTACTTTCGGCATTTTTACTTTTCGACATTTTACTGTTCGACATTTGTATTATTCCCTTTTTCGGCATTTTTACCTTTCGACATTTATATCTTTCGACATTTTTACTTTCTACCAAAGTTGAGATTACCATTTTACTCTTCATTACATAAATCATCACATAGACTTTTATACAATTATTTAGTAAAATAGGAAGTAGAAATAAAGAAAAATATCAAACACAATTATTATCGATGGACAAAGATAATAAACATATTGAGCAGGAGATTGTAATCTACAAGCTATTGATCGATCAAAGACATAATTCAGTGATGACAAATACAGTTCACATGCGTACATAATTCATCCGTAATATGAGATAACGAGCAATGATTAAAATACATTTTTTTTCTTTCTCTCTCTGTTGGTTTCTTATGATCATTGATGCACGAAGGCAAACGCATGGCGACGTCTTTTTGACCTCGATGGAGAAAGACTATGATCATTGTTCAGTGGGAGATTTTTTAAAGAATAAGATAATTCTAGTTTGAATGAAAAAGTATGAAAAAACTAGCGAGGTTCATCATTTGAGCCATTTCGAACGACGTCTTAAACCGCCTTGAACGGCGAAGAAACAGTGCAATTTTACGCTGTTCAAGGTGAAAGTTGCTTATCTATAACAGAGAAAAAATAAATAAAACTGTAAATAAATAATTTTTTTTCCAATAAAAAAATACTTATGGTTTATGTATTACAATAAAAATAACCTAAATAAATAAAAACTCTTTAAAACAGAAATAAAACTGACCATTCATTTGAAAGTACAGGATGTATCTAAATAAATGAAAAAAAATATATTTTAAATAGATAGAATACTTATGATTTATTTTAATATTTTATTTGATCTAAAATAAAGAAAAAAAATTATTTAATTATAATAGAGATAAATTGCAGCATTACAATGCTTGTCACGAAATTTAACTTTATTACAGCGATAATGAATTTTAATTCCACTATGACCTCGGTTAGTGTAATATTGATTTCATTGTTCTTCTTGTGCTATGACTATTTGAGGTTCTATATCATCAGAAAAGCTTTTGTCTTTTTATTCAAACAGGACTATGTCAAACCACCATCTTCTCTTGAATATTCTGCAAGTCAATTTCCATTTCATCGTTTGATTCTGATGAGCTTTCATATTGTTGTGTCTCTACAATTTTTGCCATTGCTTGTAGGCCCAAAATAAACGTTGAATACAAGATGCATGTATATAAACTTGTATCAAATGACTATCTTCAGTTCATCAATTAGATAAGACTGAATATCAATGTCCTTATCTTATACTTTTACACAATTAAAGAGAAATTAAGTAATATTTAAAAAAATCCTCATTAGTCAATCTTAAAATGGACGATTAAAATTTTAAAAATTAGCAAAAGTATATAAACTTTTGTGTAAATGTCGATTGAGTTTCTTCGTTGTGCTCAAATTATTTTAACAATAGATAAATATAAAATAGTAAGCAAATATATATGAAGATAGAGAATTTTAAGTGCTATCAGATTATATGATTGCTTTTTCAAAAAGGTAATTCTATAGTAATGAAAAACTTTAAAAGCTTACTTTAATAGCAGTGACAAAATTAACTCTATAAGAATCTTGAGGACGTCTTCAATGTCTTCAATTTATTTTGATAATAGATAGGTCGAAACTAAAATCTAATTACATGGGATGATAGAAAGATCAAGATTAATTAATGTGATTATTAATAGTATTTGTTTAAAAGAGAAATTTCTATTAGTATTTCATTTAAGTGATTATTTATTACATGGAAACAAACAATAAATCAATGAGAAGAACAAATGAGAGCATTACAAGAAAATAAATATCTTCAAAAAAATTATTAATCAATAAAAGAACAAATATATAAATTACATGATGTGATTATTCTTGAAAAACTTTATAATCATGACGAAGACGAGACAATATTAATTACAATGTAGAAATTATCGGTTTTTTCTATTCTTTTCGAATTACAAACAAAAAGAATTCTTTTTTCAAAGGATATGTTATTTAATATTCTATTAGAAGTGATTGTATACTGTTAATTTCTATACAACATTAATATTTATTCTCTTCTGATGAATTAATAATAATAAATATTCACTAAGTCAAACCAGATATTTCATTAATTCATATTTAATATCTCTAAACTTTATTTGATATTTCCCAAAAAAACAAAAAGGTAAAATTTTCAAAAAAAGCAAAAAGAACAATCAGATTATTATTTCAGAAAAAAAATTTCAGATTTTTTATATAGATGACATTCCAATTGTAAATGCTAATTCACTAATATTTTGAGCAATTGAATCATGATAACAAACAAAAAATTCATGATCAATTGGTTGTAAACATTTTTTTCCAACAATCCAAAAATGAAATAAATTTACATCTTTTTTTTTCTTATTATCTGGATCTGTTTGTAATGAAAATTGACAACCAATTTCGGAATATTTTGGACGAATTTTTTTACTAAATAAATTTTGTGATTTTAATTGATTTTGTTGTGAAAAATGTTTTCGTTTTATATAAATACATGTTTGTTGGATTGTTTCAAATAGATGACGATCAATTAATGTTGTTTGTGTTAATTTATCAAGTGTAAAATATGGTGCTATAAGTAAACTACGAATTGATTGAAAATCAAGATAATAAAATACTGTTGAATAAGTTCCTGGATGTAATCGATATGCTAATAAATTTGATTGAGGATTTTTATTATGTTGTTCATCAAGAGATAAATTTGAAGAAATAAATGATTGACGATTACTTTTATATAATTCATCTTGAGATTCAGGTTGACTAACTAATTGTGTTACTCGAAGATCAGCTAATGATTGATCATGATATTGAGAAGATGCTAATGATATTGTATCATCAAGTTTTGTCTCAATTGTATTTGATTTGTTAGATTGACTGAATGCTATATTTAAAAAAAAGACAAAAAAATATGAAATTTTATGTAAAGTTTGAAAGTATATGAAAGATAAATAAAACTGTATCTTAAATTTTATAGTTAGAATTATTGTTTTTTTTTTTTGCGATAAGAAAATCTTTCAAATCCAACATTTCAGGTACAATTTCTTTAATAGATGGAAGATACTATTAAATCTTATTGCGGCATAATAAAATCCAGATGACTACTGCTATTGACAGGTCATTTTATCCAGCTATCAATATTCTCAAGAAGCTATTCATATAAAGATAAAACTTAATTTTACATCGAGTATAAAAATTAGAAATATTTGAAATGAATACACTAATAAAATTCAATTTCACGTATCTTCTCAGTCAACATTAACAAAAGACTAATTTATTAAAGTATATCTCCAAGATAAAGGATTATGACATCTTATTTGTATATTTACATACACTTGATAACAAAATTGAAATAACTATCAGTAAAACTTGCCATCAGTTATTTTACTTTATCTTTTTTAACGAAAAGTTGTTTAGATACTATATGGTTAGAGACGAGATGTAATATCATGCAAACATAAGAAGAAAATTATTGCTTTGACTAATGACATGAATACTTAGTGAATGTGCAATCTAAAGGCAACAAAATCTTCTTGAATAAAAAGAAGAGGTTAATTTAAACTTCATTTATCGAAATGTAAGAAATAAATTCAAATAAATAATAAGAATTCTGTTTCTAATTTTTTTTTAATACCTCCTATTAATGGTAATGAAATCGTTCGTTTTAATTGTTTCTTAACAAAACCTGTAGGTGATGATATAACCCATGGTAATGAATTTGTAATTATTTTTGGATATAATGAATATATATCATTTAAAGTTAATTTTATTTGTTGAATTATCCCATGATCAGGTGATATACTAAAACAAGAACAAAAAAAAAAGTAATAAAAATTTAAAATATTTATATCATCTTACTTGAAATCATTTTTTTCATATTCATTTTCAATAATAACAGCTAATGTTAATTCATTTTGACAACAAACAATTAAAAATGAACGTTGTTTACATTCATAACCATATGGAAAGATTTCTTTAAATAATAATAATTGCCATGTATCAGATGAATATTCTATTATATTTAAATATCCATAATGTATAAGAAAATGATAAATATCATTTGTTAATTCATTTGATAAATGACTTATTAATAGATATTTTCGATAAAATAATATTGTACCATTTAAAAAGAATATTCGTCGATAACGATTTATAATAAAATCATTTTCATTTGAACATTCATTAAAATTTTGACATTCTAATTGATTTAATAAATAATCAATATTAATTAATAATTGTTGATCATTAATAATTAATTTTGGACATGCACCATAATCATTAAATTGTGCTGGAAAAAATTCATCAATAAGTCGATGATTTTTTAATATTGCTGATGAAAAAGATGAATTTATTACTGAAGGTAATAAATGATAAAGACGATAAAAAAATATATCAAAAAAATATTCAATAGAATCTTTATATAAAAATAATCCACGATATATTGAACCAAATAAAAACTTTATTAAACGAATCATATGTTGAGTATGTTGTTCAAGTAAACATATATGTAAATGTTCAATAGGTGGATAAATAATAATTAAATAATGATTATTATCATCACTTGCTATACATACAGGAATGATTTGTTCGGCTAGTTTGATTGATACACTAAAGAAAAAAAGAAATATTTCAGAAAAGGAACCACTAAACGACAGCCTAAGAACTCATTTATTTTAGAAAAAATTGAATCTTTTTGTCATACTTTGACCAAAGGGGCTGGTTCTTTTACTGCTGATAAAAAAATATTCACAGGTCATATTGATAAGAGAAACGCTGATAAAAGTTGTTTTGAAGTACTACAGTTGTTACAAATAAAGAAGTGAAATCTTTCACGAATTATGAAGAAGCAATATTCATGTAGTCGCAAATGGATTAATATAGCAAATTCAATTTTGATCCGCAGCAAAAATATCGAATAACAATCTCCTCGTCTTACATAAACTTGATGAAAGACTAGATATTAGAGTAAGTAGAATAGAGGCAACTATTAATACTGTCGGGATATTCTTTGAAAAGTACAAAACTTTCTATTTTCAATAAAATTACTTTAAATTTTACAAACCTTCGAAGTAAACTATCATGTTCATTCATATCATGCATAAGTTGTACTAATGTTGGAAAAACACCACCAGCAGCAAAAAATATATCTTTTTGTGCTGGTTGTTGATATATTAATTTAAAACCTTGATTAAGTTTTTTTTCATAATAAAGTACAGCATGTATACAATCAATTTGTTCTGGTATAGAAATTTTTTTTTCTTCTATTATTGGTATGTATATTGGTGGTTGTAAAGATGATGAAAATGTTGAATTATAATTATCTGGATGACGAATTGTAAGACGAACTTTACGAATTGAATGATATTTTGATAATATATCATTAAGATTTATCCAATTTATACGATGACCATTTATTGCTAAAAGCCAATCACCTGCTTTAATACGACGATGACGTCTTTCAATAACTCCACGTACAATAACAGGTTGTTCATTAGTTGATAATGATGTTGAAGAACATGTGTCAGGAAAAATACCAAGTACAGCTTCACATAAACTTGTATGAATAGATGAATCAAATGATGATGCTGGACGACAACGAATATGTACATGTTCAATAGTTAATAAATCTTGTCGATATAATAGATGTGCAAATGAAGTATCAAAATGAATTAAATCATTATTTGTAGTTGTTGTCTGATCATTTGAAAAAGGACTTTGTGGTTCAAATGAATTTATATTTGAAACATCTGATAGAAGACTTCCAAGTCGATGAAATACACCTGAACGTGAAAGCACTGTTGGTTCAGCGGTTGCTGACATTTTAATCAAAAATATGTTCAATTGATCAATGAGTCAATTTCTTTTTTTTTTTTATTACATTATCCATTAATCTTCATGTTACCCTGGAGATGATTAAACAGATTAAATTGTCAAACTTTTAGTTTATTTAAAAATTACAAATAAAACTTCGATTATTATTTATTTATTTATTTAATACTAAAATTCATTCAAATAGATGTCTCTATAATCTTGTTCATCAAATCATTTACATCTTTTTAATGTTCAAAATTAGAACGTCATCCCTTTTTTTTGCACCTTATAAATATAATTTCAACGTTTAAAAAAGAAATTTAGTATATCGATAATTTAGGATGCATTACAAATTTCATGTATGATTTATCAGTAAGATATAAGAAATAGATATAGATTTTTTTTATATTTGCAATAATGACATCGTATAATTTCATATCCTTCTTTTCAATTGTTAATGGACTAATTTTCCTTCATTTTATCTAATGAATTACTGATTCTCTTATTTTTTTGTTACAATGGTCTCATGGTTATATTCTAACCTTCATTAGATACTTAAAAAAAAACGAAGCAACGATAATTTATACATATTCTTTTGTCCCATTGAAACTTCTAATTTCTTTTGATCAATAAATTAAACGGAAAAGTAAAAAAAAGAATGTATACAAGGATATTTTAATGCTTTAAAATAGATATATTACATTTATATTTATGTTCAATGTCATTCATGCATGATTGATTATTTCATATGCTAATGAGAGATATATAAATTGACAAGCATTAGACTTTTTTTTTTATTTCTTTAACAAATTTGTTTCTATTTTATCTATTTGAAATAATGACAAATTTTGATGCAGCTAAAGCATTATTTGCACAAATTGATAAAAATCAAGATGGAAGGTATGAAATAAAAATATAAATAAAATTTTAAATTATTTATTTAGTATCGATCATAATGAATTTCGTAATTGGATTTCAAATAATGGTGGAATAATATCTTCATCATTAGAATCATCAAATAATGGACTTATTCTTAATAATAATGGCATTAATCAAATTGGCTTAAATGGATATGAAGCTAGTTCAGAAAATACTTTTGAATCGACAGCTGGTATTAATACGTCTTATGTAGGTGAAGGATCATCCAATGAATTAATTGGTAATACAATAGCTCAAATAAATACTACACAACAAACGAATGACTATTTATCACAAACAACTAATGGAATATATGAGGATCCTAGTCCACAAATTGTTCGACGAGCAGCAAATAGTGGTCCAATAACATATCAACAGAAAATTCTTGTTCGATTTCTTCAACCACCAGCTATTCCACCACCAGGCGTAATTAAATAAATGTTTAAAATTAAAGTTATATATATCTTTTATTTTAGCCACTTATTATTAAAGAAGTTCGTCCACCACAACCACCTCCACCACCACCACTTATTGTACGTCAACGTGCACGACCTCTTCCTACACCACCTCCACTTATCTTACGAGAACGTCCACCAGTACCACCAGCACCTGTTGCTAGTCAAACAGGTTATAAAAATAAATTTAATTGAATTAATTTGAATATTTTATTTTATTTTTAGTAATTCGTCATTTACCACCTGTACCTGTACCACCACGATCAGTTATTATCGAACGTCTTCCACCTCTTCCACCAAAACCACGTAAAAAAAAATCATTTTCATATTTGTTTTTTTATTAATTCTATAATAAATCTTTCATTATTCAGGTGATATTATCATTGAACGATGGATTCCTTATGGTCCTCAACCTAAACGTCGTACAGTTATTCAACGTGCTCCACCTGCTGTTCAATATCCTCAACCACGTAATATTATTGTTGTTTATGATGGTGTTCAAGCACGTGTAATTCGACAATTTCAACGAATTGGTGTAATTCAAGAAAATCCTCAATCTTATATGGCTCGTTATGGTTCAACGCTTTTAGATAGTGTTACACTTGTTCAACAAGCTCGTAGTGCTGGTGTTATTGAAGATATAGTAATTAATATTTGAAAAAAAAGTTTCTTAGAAAAAATTTTATTTTTCATCTTTAGTCACCTCCAACAGTACCATTTGTATCTCAATTCAATTCATCAAATTCATTTTATGTTGATGCAGGAAAATCTACTGGTAATATTGATTATTCAAATACAACGACTAATCAAAGTTTTCCAGTAACAAATGCAATTGATTTTGATAGACTTCAATTAATTGGTAATTCGGAAACAAGTACATATGGTTTAGAAACTGCTAATAATGATAATATCAATTATTCATCAACGTCACATATTGTTGGTGATAGTGCATTAGCAGGTGGTGTTGGTATAGGTCATACTGGATTTGATATGGTCGGTGCTAGTTTTGCTGCTGCTGATGTCAATCGTGATGGACGATTAGATCAAAATGAATTTCGACGATTTATTCAAGGCGCTATTTAAATAAAGTTTTTTTCTTTTTATTACAGAGACACTTCTTTTTTTTTCTTGATAATACAAATAAACTAAATACAACAAACGAAAAAGAAAATATTATATAACATTTATTAATTATTACTGATACCACTATCAGTTGAATTACGTTTTTTTATATACCATGATGGTATTGTTTTTGAACGAACTGATTGCATTGTTTCGTACCATAGATTAGCATAGAATAATACAATATTATTTGTATTCTTTATTTTTTCATCAATATAGTCATTTGGTTCATATGTTATATCATGATTTAATTCAATAGAAAATTTGTATGGTTTATCTTTTCCATGTAATATAAACATTTGTTTTTCTTTATCAAATAATATTTCACGTAGTTTGGTAAGATTAATAGAAAATTGTTCTACTTGATCTAATTTAGCACCATATATATGTAAATGATAATCATCTTGTAAATCAATCCAAACTATTGAATTTGAAGAAAAACAATAAAAATCACCAAATAAAATTGTATTATCTGGATTACGTAATACTTTTAAAAGTAATGGTGTTTTTTTATTTATACCAGTAAAATCTGTATAACATTTATCACACACTCTTACTTCACCTTCTTGATTGCAATATTCAAGTACTAGTTTCTTCGTTGAACATGAACTACATATACAGCGTCCACATGAACGACAATGATGTCGTCGATGAAGAAGTTTTGTTGTACCAAAACGTGTATGACATATTTGACAACATGTTACATCAATATCTTTAACCCATACGGGAGCACGAATACCAAAATGTTGCTTAGTAGATGAATGACTTAATTTACGAACTAAAATAGAATAAATAAGATGATTATATTTCTTTTTATTAAAAAAAATTTAATTGCAAGAAAAAATAATTAAAAATTTGTGAAAGCATGTATTTTGATATTGTTCTGAAAGATTGTGATTTATTAAATGTTAATTAACTAATATTTAAAATGAAAATATTTCTTACTTTCTACAATTGAATTCGGTCTTTCAAATTCTTCATTTGTTTGTCTAATTTTATTAACCCATTTATCTCTATCACTTTGTTTATCTAAGAAAAATTCATAAGTTTTTTCTACTGCTTCAACCAAAAATGAATATCGATTGCAACCGCTAAGTCGTCGTTCATAATTTGAATATAATTTTGGTATTACTAATGGTCTACTCTCGATAATTTTAACTTTAATATTTTTTATTGATAATGGACGTTTTACTTCCAATTTATTTCCTGATTCTTCACATACAAGTAGGCATTTAGAAAATAATATAAGATATAGTGGAACAACATCAGTATGTTTACGTGGTGAACGTTTTTTTTAACGAACCATGCCAAATTAATTGTTGATTGTCAAAATACTCTAATTTATGATCTATTCGTGCTTTTAATTTATTTAATTGGATAGAAGAAACAATTAATTGTTCTTCACATTCTATTGCTATCTGTTCAAGTGCATCATGTATAAGACGTGTATTTTCATATTCAATACAATTTTCATCATGATATTTCATGTACGTTTTCATAAGAAGAATATAACTAAAATGAATACAAGTATACAGTATAATAGTCTTAAAGATTTTTTATTTTGTTTAGTTGATTTGAAAGTTCTTGTTTCTAAGTTTTTAGTTCGAATATACAAAATTTTTAAAATTTATTTAAGTTAACTTGGGAATATTATTTGAAGTCTCTGAAAATTCACTTCCATAGGATAATGATAAATGGAGATTGTAGTATAGATGAATTTAGATCTTTATGCAATTAAAGTTTTTTTTTATTGATCATGTATCTCGTTATTTCAGGTATTTGTAATAAAAATTTCAGTTCGATTTGTTGTTCTTATGTGACTTTTCAGAGAACTTAATCAATATCTTCCTTTTTATCAAATATCTAAACTGGTTTTTTCCGTTATTAATTTTTGATAAAAAAAAAGGTGAATCTACAAACTTTTGAAGTTACTCATTCTTTATAAAACATCTTATTATATTTACTTAAATACGATTTTTTTTTTCCTAGAATAATTTCTTTATCTTATCTCTCGATATATAAAATTATAATGTCTTATTTGACAAACTCAAGAATTTTACATAAGATCTTTCTTGATTAATAAAAGAAAAAACAAAATGACAAGGATCTTTTCTTTTTTCGATATACCATTGATGAATTGATATTTACATTTTTAAAATATAATTAAATTAAAGAATTAAACAGTATATGAATGTAAAAATATTTTCTCTTAAAATCAAAATAAGTAATTTTTTTTCGATAAATTTTATTCAAATGTATTATTCTTACCGAGTTAATCGTTGATTGCCACAATTTAATTCATTGAGTGGATATAAATTCTCCATATGTACTTGACATTCAAGCATTGCTTTATCAATTAATGGAGAACTACATAATTCTTCTAATTCATAACGATTTTCTTCATATGCAATATAATAAGCTTTATATAAATGTTTAATAGTTTCTAAATGTTCTTTTAATATTAACCATATATTATTTTGATGATGAGCTATTTCATATTGTTTCATTTGTGATAATATAGTTTCGTTGTGAAATTTATATAATTTTTTTAATGTATCAAGTATAGGTTTATAAGTATCACTAAATTTGTTTAAAAGATTTTCATCTTTTTCACAAATTTCTTTGATATCAATCAGAAGTTGAAAACAAAGTACATAAAGTTTTTTCACATAAATAACTTCAGTTGCATGTACTTCTTTAATATGTTCAAATACATGCTTGCTCTAAATTGATAAGATAAAAACATAATAGAAATAAACATATCATTACTTACATTTTTATTAGTTAATGAATGGGATGATGTTCCTTCAGATATTTCAGTGTGACAATTACAAAGAACATGTAATTGTTTCTTTAAAAAAAAATAAGATTCTTTAATAAATATTTATATGTAAAATGAATTTATTTACTGTATTATGTGTTGTAGAATTCGTAAGATGATTTGAAGATTCATTGTTTGGTTCAGGGCTAGGAGTGTTATCTACAATTGTGTCATCGATAACTACGAGTGGTGGAGGAGATGGTTTTAGTTTGCGTGATAATTCACGACCTAAAAGGAATATTTTTATAAAGTAAAAGAAAATAATATTGAAATATGGTATTATGTGATAAAGTTATGTTTTTGATTTAGTTTAAGTGCTTTTTAAATAGTCTTCAGATATAGGAATATAGTGATTTCTTCATGCTAGGAAAAAATTTGTCGAGAGTAATAAAACTTAATAATGACACATTTGAAATTAGTTTTAGGAAATTGAATTAGTTAATAAACTATATAGGTATAATTAAACGTTTCAATTCATTATCTAACGAACTATGTTAATCTAAAATAAAATTAAAGAGAATTGAAGATGAACTATTGTATATATTACGTCATTTTATTCTAAATATTGAATTAAGTGCCTAATTGAATACAATTTAAATACATTATTATAAATGGTATTAACACACGTTTATAGACTCATAAAATTATTTTTTTCTAATATAAGTTGATCAGATTAGACTAAGAAATTCATAGTATATCCTACTTTCACTTCGATATTTGAGAGGGGGACTACCTTTAGAGAATGATAACGACCAGTTTTTGTTAATCGTATTTGGATGAACATCCTGGGATAGATTAAGTTGCTCAAATTTTCCAATTAGTTTATTAACGTTATTTCTTTTTTCTGGTGTTGGTGTAGGATCTATATCTGTTGTTCTTGATGAATTCCATTCTCGTGTACATACAGTTTGTAACGCTGGTTCTCGTTCTAAGTCATTACTAAATGAACGAGAACGAGTTGGTTTATATAGTGCAAAAGATTGTGGTGGTGGTTTATGTTCACGTCTTCTTGAATCTTTTTTGGCCGTTTTTTCCATTTGTATAATAACAAAAGTAAAACAAAAAAAAATGAAAAGAATAATAAAAATTTACATCTTTATTTATCTGCTTCTCGTTTATTCTTGAGTTAACAATAGATATGTAAGTAGAATGACACATTGCAAAGAACGAAAAAATTTCTTTTATATATATATATATAATATAAAATGACATTAAAGTTCAGTAATAGAAAAAAAAAATAATTTTTCTTTTCTTCATTATCTCTAACGAAAACTTTGCATATCATCAGTCTAATGTTTTATCTTTTTATATTCATATTTTGTCAATTTTACCTGGATACATAGAAATAAAAGATATTTCATCTTGTGAAATAACTGTTACATGAGTTCAAACAAAAAGTAAAGTATGTTTTCGTATGAAATATAAAAATGACGCATTTCTATTTTTGTTTTCATATCTAACGTCTCGTTTTCTTTCCAAGAAAGAATAAAGACAAGATGACTTATAAATTCATCAATATTAACAGTACAAATAATATCAAGTATTGACATACTAAATTAATATTCATATTTAAATGTGGAAATATCTTCGAAAAAAAAAAACAAATCAATCAATCCATACACACACAAAGTAGAAGAAAAACAAAACAAAACATGTTCTGACAAATGGCACAATTATAATAATAATAATAAGAAAAAAAAAAGATATTTAAATAAAGTTTACTATGGATGAGATGATATTGAAGGATTATTTTCATTTGTTAATAAATTTCTTGTTGTTTGAATTCCATTTAATTCTGATTCAACTTTTATTATTTGTTCTGGTTGTTGATGATTATTAATATGTCGAGTATATTGTCCAGTTTCTTTAACTCGTTCAAGAAGACGAGCTAGAATAAAATTAAAAATAAAAATTTTTTAAAATGAAAAAAAAAAACAAATTTTTTTATACTTTGTAATTCAACTGCTGCGTTTTGTCTTTTAAGTTCTTCTATTGCTTTTTGATGTTGTTGATTTTTTGTTTTCATATTACGAATATACTCTGTAGCGGCTTTAAGAACATGAGCACGAGAAGCCTAAAAATCAAAATTGATTTTTTTCTTTTAATATAATCAAAAAAAATATTCTTTTTTTTTACCTTTTCACCTTTTAATGATGGTATAACATCTCGTAAATCACTAAAACTACCTTTAATATGATCACGTCGTTTTCTTTCAAGAGCATTATGATGTGCTCGTTTTTCAGCTTGATTTTGTTCATTATTTCGCATATTTACTGACATATCCATATCTTGACTATCAACATCATCTACTCCAATACTTGTACCATTTAAATGTTCGTGAAATTGATCAAGATCTAAATCTAATGACATGATATCTAGAACAAAAAATATGAAAATAATGTTAATTATTATCTATAATTTCATCGTTATTTTCAATGAGATTCTAAAACAAAAATAAAATTATATAATAATGTGAATAAAAATATTGTCTTAATAGAAATGTTAAACAAAAGAATTTAGTATTAATTTTAAAAGTAGAATAGGATTAACAAGGAAAGAGATACACATAGATTTAGTTATTAGATAGATTAACAATGAATTAGAATTTTGAGAAATTTTACTATCGTATTAATGCAATTGATAAACTTTTCTTCTTATAAAAGAAGAAATATGATGGATTTTATATAAGAACTTAATCCAGATTTATGTAAATCTTAAGAACAGAATCAGATACATACTCTATATGTTTCATTCTTGAATAATATTTTCCTCACTATATACGAAAGAGGCTTCACATAAGGTCTTTAATTGTATAGATGAACTGCATGAATGTTCATTAAGATATATCGATTGAATAGCTTGAACATATTACCTTACCATAGCGTCTCCTTATTTCATATTTATTCTAATAACTTAAACCCGTTTCTTATCAGAAGTTTTCACTGAATTTCAAAACATTTTATCGATAGTATTAACCATTTATAGATCGATTATTAAAGATTGAGAAAGCATGAAATTAAAAAACTTTAAGAACTATCTTTGTAATAGACTTCATGAGCTATCGATTCGTAAAATCAATATTTCCTTTTATTGTTTCGTTAGCGAAATATGAACTGTACAAAAGCTATAGCTATGAAAAAAAATTTTGAAAAAGTGCGTTTTTTTAAGCAGACTTCTCTCTATCCACAGATAACAAAGATTTTGAGAATGTATTATGTGCTTTACATCGATGAGTACGTCTCCTTATCATCTGTACATTTCAAAACTTTCACAATGGTTTGACGATTTTTGTGACCTTGATCATGTGAGAAGTTGAAATAATTTTTACTATGCTTTATATATCTAGATCCTAGATTGATTATTTTTATTATTTAATAAAAAATAGATGTTCTTTCAAAAAATGAACCGAAATTAATTTTATCTTTGTCTACTTAATAATATTATAAAAGTGACAACCAAGTAGAAATTTTCAAGTCGTACAATTCTTCTTCTTTATCCATAGTCACTAGGTAACCAAACTATTCTACACAAAGAATAGAGCACTCAATCGAACTGTCCATATGGTTGATATATTGGGAGTAAAGAGTAAATATGAGATTTTTCGATTATAAAATCTCTATCTCATACATCATTCATCTATATGAAAATTTTTGCTAGGTTCGATCATACCGTGGTAGTAACGTATATATTATTACGTTCCTGTTGTTTTTGTTCAAGTTGATATAGACGTTCTTCAACTAAAGTCTTTAAAAATAAAAAATCTTTTATTATTCTATTTCTTTTTTTTTTTTTAAATAAATAAAATTTTATCCTACTTTTGCTGCTGCAATTTGTTCACTTGTTCCCGAAATAATTAAACGAGAAAATTTTTTATTTTCTAAATTATCAATAATTTTTCTATCCATATTAAGACGTGCTTTTGAACTATCACGAATATCTTTTATATTTGAACCATTTTTTCCAATTAAATATCCACAAGCATTATCTGGTATAAACATTTCAATTTGTTGATATTGAGGTAAATCAGCAATTAAACGATGTATTTCAACTTCAGCTTCATATACATGATGACGCTGACCACGAATAATTAATATTCGATAATTTTCTTTAAGAATTTTTTCATCATCTTTTGCAAATGCACAACGAACTGAATATTGTTGTTGAAACTAATTAAATCAAATTTAATATAAAAATTAATCATATATAGATAGTTTTTATTTATCTTACACGTTTAATTACTTCACCACCTTTACCAATTATACTTCCAACACAATAAATAGGTACTTGAATTTCAAGTACAAGATATTCCGAACGATTTAAACGAATTTGTTCATCTAAAAAAGAAAGGAATTTTAAAATTAAAAAAAAAATTAATAAATATTATTCTGACTTTTTCGATGATTATAATACCAAATAAAACCACCAATAACAGCAACAGTACTTGGCACTAGTAGACCGTAAAGAAGGCGACGATCGAGAGAAACGAACATTATTGCTTCAAAAGGTTTTTTTTTATGTACATGATGAGTCATCTATTGAATAGGAAGATCAAATTAGTGACATCTATGATATTTTCAATGTTATATATATTTTATTTTTTCATAAAAAATTTTTTTTTTAACTAATAAATAAAAATAATTTTATTGGTTAAAAAATTTTTAAATTTATCATATAATATCACATGCACATGTGATTATATTTATTTGTAATGATTTTTCTTTCTTTCTTTCTTTCTTAAGTTTTAATGGAATTTTTTTTATTTAATATTACATATAAATCACCAATCATAACATTTTATTGATAATAAACAAAAGTTTAAATTATAACATATAAGAAAATCTTATAATAACGAATAGTCATAATAAGAAATTATAATGGCATTAAGATTGAAGATATAGCTAATGTTGCATACATAAATGAATAAGATTTCCAAGTTCAAGCTCAACTGAATCGGAGATTCACTCCAAAAACTGATCCCATATAGGACTCTAATGTATGACTGTAACTATGGTAGTAATTGTTTTATAGATTCTTACGACAGAATTTCAATCTTTAATGTGTCGAATCTATGTAAGAAATCAACGGATCGTGACATACAGATCTATTGATATGTTACTTCAAATATAGTTACAATATGCTATCTACTTTTTCAGAACATATATAACAAGTCAATTACCAATTGTTAAAGGAGAATACGAAAGATATTATTATGTTTTCATAAATTTATCTAGTCATACTATTTAAAAATTTCACAATACAATATCTTTTTTTTTAAATTAATTTGAATTTTCGATCTGCACTTTTACAGATAAAGATTGGAGATTGGTTTTTGTTCATGTCTTCATAAATATAAACCATAGTGTATGACAACGAACAATAAAATATAGTCTTATTTGATGTAGATATTTAATACTAACCATTGTAAATAATCTAATGCGTAACTAAAAACGATAAATGATATAAAAATATGTTCTGAATATTTGAGAAATATGAACACTGACAATCAGAAAAATTAATCCTACGAGAGTATAAACTTTAATTTAAACTTTCGGTATTTCAACGCAAAAGTTACGATCGTTACTACATTAGTTCAAATTACTTTCACATAAATCATCTTTGACACATGTTTCAACCATAGATTTTTTCTTAAGATGTATTGCATGTTTCTCTTAGCAAGTGATAATTCAATAATAGACCCTATCAACACCAAAAAAAAACATAGTTCCATCTTCATAAACCATCTTATCATTTTTTCTAATTATTTTCAAACTTTCTTTATCTTTGGTATCATCAGTAATTACAACTGCACTTAATATTTCGTCATTTTGTTTAACGATTAAATAAACGAATAACTTTAATTTAGTCAATCAATAACAACACATTTATCATCCTCATATCAATGAAAACTCAGAAATTTCTTTCTTTTTATTTCGAAATTTACAAAAATAATTATAAACTTTCGTAAGTATCAATGAGTTCGAATGGATTTTTAGTGTAGTTGTAATAAGTGTTATTAGCATAGGATTTCAGTTATCATTTCATGATCAAATATGAAAAGAGGAAGAAAATATAATTTTTATAGAAGTAGCTAAACTGGAAAAGATCCTAGAAAAATCTTGAAAATTCAAAAGATCTAATAACTCTGTTCATGATTAACAATAAAATTGTCATTAAAACTAATCAATAAAATATTTTAACATAAAATGAAAATAATGAATTAAATTGTTTTCATTGATACTATCATTTCGAAAAAAAAAAGTTGATAGATTAACTTTACACCTTTTTTTAGATAATAAACAACTTACGAATAAAGATCATTTCATCATGACATCTGCAGCATTATTAACATTACGTACTATAACACATAGTGTTGATATTTATAGCTTTAATGAATGGATAATATTACTTAATAAACCATCATGAATAAAGACTCGAACTATAGTCAATAAAATCATCAAAACATTTGTGAACATCAAATATTTAATAAAATTATAAATTATTTTACTTAAATTATTTATTTATCATATTATTCTAATATAAAAAGAAGATCAATATACTTATTCATATATTTATTATTATTAGCTGATAGATAAATCTAATATAAACCAATAATGTTAATAAGATTATAACGAATACATTCATTATATATTATAAATAAATTTATTTTTGGTTAAAAATGAAAGTATAGATTAATCATAATTATTTCGATAGATAAATATTCGATGTTGATAAAGTACTGTATGGCTTAGTCAATATCATTATAATATTATATCATGACCTTTTCTATTTTGTTTTGAAATATTTCTACCATGATTTTAGATACTAAAAGAAATGAGATGTATCTGATATATGATATATCAAAATGTAAAGAAATAAAAAATAAAACTTTTATATTTTAACAAAAAACAATATAATAATTCTTTCCTTTAGTTTTCCAGCAAAAATAAATTCATAATACGTTGAATAGCCTTCGAACAAACGTTTTTGTCTATCATTCTATTAAATATTATATATATTAACATTTATAGAAAGCATCAACAAATCTAGTTGATGCCAATAAAAAGAACGTCATGAAAGATATAAATTACATTTTCTGTTTTGTTATAAAAATAGACTAATTAAGAACATTTTTGGATATAAATAGATTCTTAAAAGTTACATCATTTTGACTAAATTAATATAGAAATAATCTTTTTATTTTTTCTTGATTATTTATAATCATTTTTTTTTAAATATTAAACGAATTGTACGATAATTTGAACTAGAATTATTAGCGAGTAAATAACATTGAATAAAACATATTTGGAACGGAATTATAAAATCAAATTAAGTAATTTTTTCTATACAAAAGAAAGGAAAAACACAATTTACATTTTTCATATAAGCTAATGGATTTTATCCGTTTATTAACCTAAAATTATCCATATAATGAATATCTATGAATAAGGATAGATCTGGAAAATAGTAATATAAATTAACAGTTATGTAACACAATTATTGTCTATTGAGATTATCCATGAGATAAAAGAAACCTACTATGAATGAAATGTAAAACACAAAAAAAAAAAAACCTATTCATGATTAATTATTTTTTATTTATTTAATCTATACTTACTTTTTATTGTTTACTATCATTAATAACTAAATTGAAAACGACGACATTGTATGACTATTTTCGATTTTTATTTTTTATTTATTTTCTCCATGTGAATTCATCATTAATCTTTTCTTTTGTTTTCTATTTGATATTTTCTAATGTTTGTTCTCAGTATGTTATTTTGATGAAATAAAATATATGTCAAATTATAACAATGATTACAAAATATGAATGACAAGCTGCCAATTTCTTATAAATGTCATCATAATATAAAATCATTTAATGAAGTGATCATAATATTGTTTTATTTTTTACTATTAGTTGTTAAAGATAATTTAATTATCTATTTTGAATAGAGTGTATGTTAGTCTATATAGAAATGACTTTTAGTAGTCTAGAGATATTTTTTTATTTTTCTCGCTTGTTTATTCATCCATTTTATTCTATAAATATTGAAGTTTACTCATGCATTTGTGATTGAAAATCACTAGACAAAAAATATCTTTCTTTTTTTCTTTTCTTTTGTTCTTCATATGAGAAAATATTTCTTTCTATATAGATCTATTGTATGTTTTATTAGTAATTTTGATCAAGTAAATCAACGATTTGATTACAAATAATTTCCTTTTGACCTCCTACTAAGAAAGCATTTATTGACATCAATATATATATACACATAAATTCTATTTATATAGATAGTATACCCATCAATCAAAATTTGATCTAAAATTCTTCTTATTCAAATAAACTGTTTTCATATATTGATCAAAAATGAAAGTTTACTCTTTTCATATTATATAAACATATATATATATTTTCTCTAGTGTAAAGAAAGTACTTTAAATAGCATTATTAGAAAAGAAAAAAAAAAAGAAAACGAAAAATTTACCATTTGTGTCAACTCGTTATCAACTTTGTTATATACGCCTACATAAAAATTCTTTTATCTGTAAGAAAAATAAAAAGCAAAAGGAATAACAAATACATTGAGAGATAGAACGAGCAAAAAAATAATAACTTTTCTCTTTTAGTTATCTATGATACTAGTCCATTACTATTGGATATTCTCTATGTATATATCATTTCATTTCTTAGCTTAATGTTTCCCTCTTATAGTTGTCTCTACTCTTAATCATCAGTACGACAATTCGCAGTAGTATACATATACTCATCTCATCAATTGTTTATTCTCAAATGAAAATGTCCATGTAATATCACATATTTACAAATACAAATCGATCATATCTGTTTTTTCTTATATATATAACATATACAAGTTATCAAAATGTAGTGAACTAATTAATGAATCATTTTGGATATAAAACTCTCTTATGAATAACCAAATCTAATGATTAATCATATAAATAATATACAATAAAAATCATTCTAATTAGGTGAGTACAATAAATATATATATTCTTAGGATTATTCAGAATTTATTCTAATTTATTAAATTGAATATATATATTTAATTTTATTATTTTTATATTACTTTTAATAGTCATAATTATTGTAATAATGATCGATTAGAATAGAGGCACTAGAGTGCATGTCGACATATCTCGTGCTGTTGATGTCAATCAGAAATAAAAAGATCGCCATGCTTAATAGAAAAAAAATAAGATAGAACATCCGAATATGCATCGTTTTGATAATCATATACGACAAAACGATTTTTTTTTATCTTGTTTTTCCCTCGATCATACTACTGATAGATTTTTTTTAATAATTGTAATTTTTTTTTTGTAACAAAAGTATTCTTTTTTTTTTCTACAATGACTTTTATTCACTTCTTCCAAACGAGTAACTAAGTAAACGAGAGTTACAACATTAATTAAATCTCTTATGATAATGTAAAAATCAAAGACAAAAAAAAAAAACCAACAGGGAGACGAGTAGGAGGGTAACAGGTAATTAGTTTCGCCTTACAAATCAAGTAAATGGAACGAATATAACTGAGTTTGTGCCCCCTTTTTATTTCCTGCTTTTAAATATGATTTAGCTTTCTGAATGAGTGTCACAGGTTTTTTTTTATTTTTGTTTCCCCAATCAATCATCGATCCTTCTAGTGAACATTAGATTTTTTTTCTTCTTCCGTCTTCCTTCCTATCTCCTCCTTTTTTTTCTCTCTATCTCTTTCTTCTCTACAAGCGTGTGCACAGCACGGTTGATTATTCTCATATACGTCATAAGTTATTCTCTCTGTGTGGCCCCGTATTGCCTTGAGTCTCTGTATTATTACTACTACTAGTATTGCGTCCTATTGTCGTTATTACCAGGAAAGTAGTACTTAAACAGGCCGTGTCCGTATTTCCCATTGGCACTCGGAAATAGTTTGTTGTTTTCGTAAATAGAATACAAGACAAAAAATTTGCTTAAATATTATATATTTATATTTATTATTATAAAGTTTTTCGGTGAAAAAAAAACGAAAAATTTGTATTAATCATATGACGAAATAAGATATATCATCTATATATAAACATCTCAGTTTGACATCAAGCGGAATCAACAGAAGCAAAGAAAAAAAAACGAGATTCTTAAATAGCCATCGTTTTTTACACTCATCACGTCTTAGAGTTACATATCGATCGTCATCTTATTAGAGTCAATCTTTAAAGCAATATATCATATTAATCAAGCAAAAGAAAAAGTAAGTATTATTCCATTATATTTATGTTTTATTTGATGTAAAAAAAAAAAAATTGAGAAAATAGTGCCATATTGTGCTCATGATAATAATAGTCTGGATGTCGCTCAATCATATGCCTAGACCATTACCATTCAGTCAATATTTACTAAAACAATCCTCATTCAATAGCTTCCGATTGAGGCAAACGAATAAGCAAAATTAGCAACCTTCGATATATATATATATTTTTTTTTTTAAGAGATAAAAGAAAGATGAAATTTAATCTGATGACTAGTACGAATCATTTGATTATCAAAACATAAATTTAGATACAATATAAAAATAAGAAAAAGAAAAAAATCAAGTCTTTGTACCTGAGGGCTTTGCAATGTGTGATGTTAATCCGATTTATTTTTCTTCTACATATCTGACCTTGTTTTTGCTTCAACTTATGCAAACACACAGATGTTCGATTACTTATTCATCTTATCGATAAAAACTATCTGTATATGTGCCGTTAGCTATCGAACAGTTTTGCAAATATCGATAATAATATATCAGGTTTTTGTTGTTCGATGCTTGTTGATATTAACAGTATGTGACCAAAAATATAGTTAACAGACCTATAGTTATTAGATCGTTTTTTTTTTATTTTAAATAAGTTAGACATATATATGTATGTATGAGCTTGCTTTTGATATTCTCTAAAGGCTTAAATAGTTTTTCTTTTCTCTCGATTCATTTAACTAAAATCTTCTTATAAAATATATAGTAACAATAGAAGACATAGAAAAGAATGTATGGAATAGATTACAAGCACATTAACAAGAACATCTAACTTTATATGCATAGAAGATTCCCATGTGAATAATCGAGCGAGAAATGAGATGTAGAATACAAAAGCTAACCATTATTATTAGTATTTTTGTTTTATTCTAAATGACTGAAGATAATAAAAAATACTTTGTATTATTATAATTAATAAATATATAACGATAAATAATTGTTTGTCATTAATTATATATATATATATATATATATAAAAACCTTATATATAACTTAATAGATCATATATTAGTTAGTTATTATGATTTATGTAAAATATTCAGATGAAGTCAACTATTCAAATTAGGATAATATTTTTATTATTTTAAAAAAAATATTAGAAATTTAAGATGTTATATAATCATACAATGTTTTTTTTTTGTATTTATATTTAGTGATTAGCCAAATTTTCTTATTAAAATATTATTCTTCCCATTGCACTGTTGTATCCATTGTTGTTATTGTCTTCTTATCATTTTTATTCATTCATCATGTTTAAGATTCGAAGAAAACTTCAAATATTACCATCAAGTAGAATTGCTCGTACAACATTATTTACATTTCCTTCATCTTTTTCTTATTGTAAAAATAATGCTTTATCATCGTCATCATCATCCCTATGTAACAATATCACCATGGATCGATCATCAAAATCTAAAAAAATTCTCCATCAACAACAAAGAAATGAACAAGACATCAATAATACTCGATCATCACGTCCCAAACAATTCCTTGCTTATTTCCGTTGTTGCTGCTATCGTTTATGTTCGTTTACATGTGAATATTCCATTCCATCTAATACAATTCAAGATCACCATGTTTCATCAATATTTACTCGACAAAATCGTTCGAGTACATCATCAAACAATTCATTCTATTATTATAATTAAAAAATTTGAATTTTTTATTGATTTTATTTTATCAACAGATCATTTACGTCGTTATATATTTGAAAGAAATTTTATTGAAATAAAAACTAAACAAATATATTTTCCAAAATTAAATTTATTTATATTATTATTATTTTTATTTCCTTTAACATTTGCAAGTAAATTACCTTCAACAACAAATCTTGATCTTTTTATCTTAACTGATTATACATTAACATTTACTTTTAATTTATCATTACCAGAACCACAGTGGCATGCTGGATGTTGTCTAAAACCTAATCAAACAATGTGTGACAAAGAATTTTATCCTACAACATTTGATTATAGATTATATGGATCGAATAATGCATCAAATGGAACTTTTTTATTCGATAGTATTAATCCGTTTAATGATCGTCGTCGTCTATTTCCTTTATATAATAATACACATTCGTATGATTTTCTTAAAAATCAAACATTATTTTGTAAACGTTATGATACATATCGTAATTTATCATCAAATCACTTAGCAATATTTACATATTGTATCGTTATTATTGGCATTATATTTAATGTCCTTGTTTTTTTTGTTTTAATGTGTGGTTCATTAAGACGATCAACATCATTTAATTTATTTCTCGCTTTAACATGTTTTGATTTATTAAGTCTAGCATCAAGTTTATTTGCATTATTATTTCGTACTGTATTTCCCTTTCTAAAAAATTCACCAATATTTTGTAAAATGTTTGGAATATTTTTCTTATATTTTCGTCAATGTTCATCAACAACATTATTATTAATATCACTTGAACGTTGTATTGTTATTAAATATCCATTTTGTCGATATATATTCGATAAATTTCGTTTACCATTTTTAGCATGTATTATGCTTATATATGGTACACCAATCCCATTTGATTTTATTTTTTATACAACCGGTGAATTACATTGTGAAGCATTTGATACAATACATGCTCATCGTTATCAAATATTTCGTGGATTTTTAACCGTATTTACATATGCATTAATACCATTTGTAGTTATATCAATAAGTAATTTTTTAATTATAATGGAATTAAAAAATTCTAAAAAACGTTTTCGATCTAAAAGTGATGATGGAGCAATGACACATTTTACATCAAAGTAAGTATACATAGTATTATTATGATTGTTTTTATGTAAATAATGATAATGGAAAAAGAATATTTCTTCTTGACATATATTCAAGGTTATTCTAATTAAAGAAACAGAAATTGTATTTAGCATTTTATTAAGAGTATAATGAATCAGTTTCTTTGTTATGATTAATAAAAACAAAATGAAAAAAATCGATACATATATATATATATATTTTTTTTTTTTTATATCTAGTTTAATGGATAAACGAGGTACAACAGTTATGTTATTTGTTGCATCACTTGCTTTTCTCCTTTTACTTGGTCCATTTTATTTACATTGGTGTATAGCATATCTATTTTATAATTATAAACAATGTCATTTTACACGAAATCTTTATGAAAATGTTCAAGTATGTATGGGTGTATTTCATCCATATTTAACTGTTATAGAAAAAGGTATGCGTGAATCAAATCATGCTATTAATTTTTTATTATATATGGTTACATCAAAACGTTTTCGTTCGGATTTTAAATGTATATTTCGTCGACTTGTTTATCAAATATTTGGTCGAATAATTTTATTTTTCTATAGACATATATGTTTTTGTTGTAAAGAACCATCATGTATTTCTATACTTGAACAACGTATAATAGATACAACTGATTTAACATCAACATTTGAAACAAGTCGAAAAAATCAAGCAGCTTATAAAACATCACATTATTATTCAAATGTTGAACGACGACGAAAAAATCAATTACTTCAAGCAACATTATTAAATAATAATCCAACAACAACAACAGGTACAACTTTAACACCTACAACATCATATAATCCATTTCCAGAACATACAGCTAAAACTGTTCGAATGTTAACTTGGAATCCATACGATCCAATGATACGTCAAGCTGAAAATAAACGACAAGCTGCACGTTTATCAAAACATGCAGCAATATCAAATGCTGTTTAAAAAAAAATATATTCTTGTAATTGTTCATATTTGTATTGTCCTTTTTCTTTCTTTTTTTGTGTCTTTATTTGTTCTAAATTTTCTTTATGAAATATCTGCAGTATTTCTGCAATTATAGATTTTATTATTGTATCATTGATAGTTTCCTAATATCTATAGATGGATATCAAGAAACTATACATGACAGGTTTAAAAGCTCTATTCATTCCATGATTGACAAAGAGATAATTGCTATGCTTGATATATTAAGATAACTAAATCAAGATGGCAATAAAAGGCGATATCTTCTATTTATATCGTCTTTTAGATAAATGGCATAGGTAATAGATTCGAACATTAATCTTACTATTAAAATGAATTTCTTCTCTCAATCTTATATAAAAAAAAAAAAAATAAAAATGCTTCTAGGAAAATTTATGTTAAATAAACAACCTTGACTATACAATTTCGATTAGGTTACCATTTTGTTGTTTTTTTTTTGTCTATCAATATAGAGTGCTCTTGGCTAAATGATTTTCAAGGATATTCAAGTAGCTGTCCACTTCAAATGTATAGATTGAAATAAATTCATGGAAAGAATTATTTCATTGACATATAGTAAAGCACTTTTCATTTTTTTTTCTTCTTCTTCTTATTCTTTTGTATACATACCAAGTAAACAACAACAAGAATCATTCTATCGATTGTAATGAACAATAGAATGAACGTTGATTTAACTATTTGATAATAATAACAAAAACAAACTTGTATGGTTTGTTATCGTTCATTATTGATGAATATCTCATTATTCAAAGAAAAATTCGTTCTTCTCTTTTTTTTTTTTTTTGTTTTCATATTTTAGTTGTCTAACCTTTTGGATTGTCTATCGTTTTTTCTTCTATGCTAATATATTCGTTCTCATATATTTAGTCTCGCCGTATTGATCCGCTTGTTTTTTCTTTTTCGTTCAATTCTCTTCATCACTATTTGATAGAAATAACATCCGGATAGAATATGAGCGGCATACTATTCTCATATATGTATATTCAAGTAGAAAAGTAAACATACAACTGAACACATCAAACCTATTCATTCAACGGCAAGGACATTCATTTGTTGTTTGTATTTGTGTGACGAAAAGAAAACCAATACGTTTGAATAAAATAATAGGTACCAAAAAAAAAAAAAGAAATCATGAAATTATTCTATTATCTTTTTATTATTTTATTTAATTTACAAATATTTCATACAAAAATATTTCATGGTTGTCGATTTGTTAAAACATTTTATAATACTTATTCAAATATATTTGAACTTAATCAAAATCAAACATTATTAACTGTACGACCATTATATGGTTTATCAAATCAATCATTTTCATCTATTAATCAATCATTTTCAATTGGTATTATATATCGTTTTGCTGAGACATATTTAGTACCTGTACCACTACTTTTTGAATGTTCAGAAAGTAAAGAAATTTATGTACCAAATGATTGTGAATTTACAATTATTGATACACGAGTAAGAAAGAGAATTTCAAAAAATGTATATTTTTATTAAATATTTTTTTTTTTTTAGTCAGATTTATCTATTCGAACAACAGAATCAACACGTACAACGACTGTTCCTCTTCATTTTCAAGAATATTCTTCATCAAATTCATTTCTATTACATGGTGCTTTTTTTAAACAATCAACAATAGCATTAAAAAATTGTCATTTAATATCAAATAAAAATTTTCTTATATTAGATACATTTCATATACATATTGAATTTGAACAAACAATTGGTTCAAAATGTTCTCATAAATGTTTACATTCACAATTATATGAATGTTCATCATTATCTAAAACATGTCAATGTCATTTAAATACAATTGAAAAATTTAATCATCTTTGTATTGATACAGAACTTAATTCAAATTGTTCAATTTCACCTGAACGTTGTCGTCGTTTATGTCATATTAAAAATCAAATACATACAAAACATATTGATCATTATTGTCAATGTCCATTAGGTACACGACGTATATTTTCAAATAATATATATCATTGTGAATTACCTATATTATCACAATGTGATGTTAATTTATCAATAGCAACTTGTCCAAAAAATTATATATGTCAAGAAAATCGATGTATACAATCATCAATTCCTATTCGTTTAAATCAATCAATATTATCATTACCATTTGTATTAATAGGTTTACTTATTAGTGCTTTATTAATTATAATTATACTTATAATAAGTCTTTTAAAAATGCGTTCAATAAAATGTGTTAAATTTGTTCATAGACAAAATGTTTTATCAAATCATTCAAGTAATTCATCACCAACAACAATAACACGTTTATCAACAGTACCATCATCATCATCACCTTGTTCAACATTATCATCATCATCAAAATCAATTAAATTATCATCAACAAATAAAATATTAGAAAAATATACAAAAATTGATTTATTTGAATAATAAATTAATTATTATTGTTTTTTTTTCAATTTATTTCGAAATGTTTTTCTTTTTGTTTCTTCTATTCAAATAAAGACATATATATATATATATATTGAGAAATGATATAAGACATGTACAAGGCTCATATATTTGTTTCAATTTTATTCTCCTATTAATGTTCTTTACATACCATATAATATAAGTATCTCTTAGAAGTAGTAAGATCAAAGACTATGAAATATTTCTCACTATTATATTGATTTTTTTACATAATAAAAGAAAAGCGATAATGAATTGAATATTCTATTAATTATATTATTGATTAATTATCTTTTTTTTAAACGATATTATTTATAATTTAATAATAAATCGAACTGAACAAAATAAGAAAGGTATTCAATAATAAGATATAATTAAAAATCAGTCTAATGGAAATAATTATTAGAAATTTAATTATACAATAAAATTACAATTCATTCATATATAATTTCTGAAAAGACCTATAAATATATCTTATAAAATTTCAAGCAAATAATTAAATAATTGCAAAGAATCTTTAAAAGTATGATATCATCTATTTGTTATTTTAAAAATAAAAAATGATCTGTGTAAATTTTATAATGAGTATACAATTTTTATTACATATATTTGTTATTACACTGACTTTTAGAACATACAAAAAAAAAAGAAGCAAACTTAAATCAAGACAAATATAAATTTGTTTTATTATGTGATGTAATTGAATAAATTAAAGTAAAAAAGAAATGATTGACAAACATGTAATGATATACAGAAGCTATAAAAATGAATAGAGAATATACATCCTTCTAATAATTAAAAATGACTGGTTATTATCAAATGAATTCAGCAAGATTTTTGAATTTTTTACTGTCTTTTTAAAATATTTTTTTTTGTAAACCCTTAAGATATTTAATATTCTGAAATGAAAATTTTCGAAAATAGAATTATTTTTTAGAGATTTACTACTCCATAGATGACTTGTGCATCACAACGATATTTTTAGGTCACTTTTGGTTAGTGAGATTAGATACAAACAAGGAATCTGTAGGGTATTTTACAAATTATGAACACATATGAACAAAACTGTCAATAATCTATAAGTAAATTTTAATGATTTCCCGTAGATTTCCATTATCATTAGGGTATTATGTCAAGTATTACAAAAACTTCTAAAAATTCTTTTAATTTTAGAGATAGATCTTTCTGTTCTTATAAATTCATACGCTCATTTATTCACACGAAGTTTACATGAACATTGTGAAAATAAGAAACAATTTAAAATTTTTATTGTCGGAGTTTTTTGTTCAGATATGAGATTTTTGTTTAAAAAAAAAACCTGTAATCGAGTAGATTAGAAAAAACAAATAAACTTGTTCGTATCTGACGATATTGATTTATCTCAAAAGGTTCATTACTCAATATTTGTATCTCAAATTGCATCAGTCACTTTGAAATTAAATCTAAGGTCTAGATAATTTACATATAAATTGAATTTATTCATTGTCGATACTGTACATATGAATCAAAATTTTTCAGATTGATAGTGTCGCCAATGAATAAATTTCCTTCATTTATATATGACCAAAATCTGATATAGACAGTATGAATCATTTCTTCGTGATATATTACCACAATAATTTTATCGTTGAATTATTTATACGTAATAGAAACAAATATTTATTAGTAAGAAAAATTTGATTGAAATAATGTTGTCACAACCTCTAAGTTCTTATAAAATTATTGATCTAACACGTGTACGAGCAGGACCAACAGCAGTTAGACAATTAAGTGATTGGGGTGCACAAGTAATTAAAGTAGAAATTCCTAAAGATGACGATGATGATGATGGAACTGATCAATCTGATTATCAAAATATGCAACGTAATAAACGTTCAATAGCAATTAATCTAAAAGATAATGATGGTTTGCGTATATTAAAACAACTTGCTAGTACAGCTGATGTATTTATTGAAAGTTTTCGACCGGATGTTAAATATCGACTTGGAATTGATTATGAAACGTTAAGTAAAATTAATCCACAATTAATTTATGCGTCTATATCAGGTTTTGGTGAAACAGGTCCATATAAAAATCGACCAGGTTATGATCAAATTATTCAAGGTAAATTTTCAATACTAAACATGATAATTATTTTTGTATTTATCATTATTTATTAAGGTATGGGTGGTCTTATGTCTGTAACAGGTTTACCAGGTCAAGGACCAGTTCGTGCTGGTATTCCAATTGCTGATCTTTCGACTGGTTTAGTTCTTGCTAACGGAATATTGATTGCTTTATTGGAACGTCAGTCATCCGATCAAGGTCAATGGATTGAAACATCATTACTTGCTACACAAATTTTCATGCTAGATTTGCAAGCAGCTCGATATCTTGTTGATGGTGAAATCCCATCACAAGCTGGTAATCATCATCCAACAACAATACCAACAGGTACTTTTCGTACACTTGATGGACATATTACAATAGCTGCTTCTGAACAATCAGCATTTCGACGTTTATGTAAAGTGTTAAATAATGAAGATTTAGCATTAAATCCTGATTATCTTACAGCTAAAAATCGTTCTATTAATCGTGAAAAATTAAATAATGAATTAGAAACAATCTTTTGTACAAAATCAAGTCAATATTGGATTAGTGAATTAAATAATGCAAGTGTTGCATGTGGATCAATCAATCGTATTGATGAAACATTTGCTGATCCACAAGTAAAACATTTACAAATAACAACTCATATAGAACATCCAAGACGTGGTTCAATAGAACTTGTCGGACAACCAATAACAATGAGTCGATCTCATTCGGCAATTCATCGTGTAGCACCACAATGTGGAGAACATACAAAAGAAATTCTTAATGAACTCGGATATAAAACGAATGAGATCGATGATCTTATCACTCGGCATGTTGTCTATGCTTCCTCTTTATCTGTTAAATGATTACAATTGATCGTATTTTTGCCGGCTATGAAAGTCTATATCAAAGTTTTTTTTTGCTCTCTCTCTCTCTCTCTCTCTCTTTTTCTCGTCATTCTTTCGAAAAAGAGAGAAGAAGAAAATGATAATATTGTTACGGAGGATGATCCTGCCAGGCTTCTTCATGTCAACAACAATTGTGCCGGCAGCCAGTACTGGCGTTTTTTTTTTCTTATAACCGACAAAAATGCAAATCAGTCGTCTCTACTGAACTATGTAGAATACATCGTGAATGATGATGATGATGAGTTAGATAGCGTTTCTAAGTAACAAATGATAATGATTTAACCTTCACTGATATGATGCTACTTATTGTATTGACTAATAATGACAAACGTGTGTATAGATTTATGGCTAATCAAAAACACATTTATATATAGCTGATGAAATGACCGAATCGACCGATACTATAACAAGTATGTAGCAATTGCTTGCTTTAGTCTTTCTCTTTCTATTTCAAATCGTTAGATGCCATTTTGATAGATGCATGTGCATATAATAGGTATTGCCATTCACTCATTCTGCATGTCAGCAACAACATGTGAATGAAATCTAACGAGCCATACCTCTTAAACGTGTACATACAACTTTTCTTTTATGTTCCTCCTCTTTTTTTTTTCTATGTACAAAATCAGACGATTAGTGGGTGTGAAGCATTTTCGGTTTATATATGTATAGTGAACGAACAAAATAAAAGAGATCTTTTTTTTTTCGTCTCATTTTCTTTTCTTCTTTTTTGAGAGAAAGAATAAAAGGGAGAGAGAGAGAGAAAGTATCAGATAATGTTTCATTTCTTATCATTCTTATTTATTCCATTCATCCTTGTGTTCTTTACTGGGCATATGCTATTGTACAAGCGCCTTATGTCTTATATCATCTTTTCAATGATTTAGATTATAGACAAAGTGATAGTACCAACAACGATAATTCTATCGATTTATTTGTAGTATCAATTCACCAACAAGAACATGTATTTGATGATTTTGGTCTGTTTGATGATGATGATAAACTAACCTTGCTTGGTAAGATGATAATAATGATTAAATTAAGGAAAAAAAACCGAGATTTATAATCGAATATCAATCATTTTCTTTTACGCTTGAATAGAAAAATGTGATTTGCCTTATTATGTATATACATATATATATATATATATATATAGATATAGATATGTATACATACATATACATATACAATTATATCCATTTACTATTAGTCAGATCCGTTTACATCTTTTAACCCTCATTTTAAGTTAATCTTCTTTTTCAATACAATGTCATGTTTTGCATTTATACATAGATTTGAAACCTATACCTAAATCTAATCATGATTTAAGTATATTTGATGAATTGGCACATCAATGTAATGCTGTTTTACTTTCAACAAATCATCAACAAGAAACGAACATATCAACGAATAGTAACAATTCGTATTCATCTTGTCTCATAACAACAACAATGATTAATGACTATGAACGACGTTTTCAATATTCACTTCAAAAATTAACTATACCTCCATGGTATATCGACACCGCCCCTTCACCTAAAATATCAAGTAAACCATTGATTATATCGACAAGTCATTATAATAACGGCGAGTCTCATCGTACACCCGAAATAGTTCATGTACAACGTCCACATAGTTATCGTTCATGTCGTTCATCATTAGGAACATCCCCATCACCATCAATACATTCTTGGCATCCAAATCATATAATAGATAGAGTGAACTTTTCTTCTATACTACCTTCATCATCATCATCATCTACTTCTCGTCGACATAATAAATACGAAAAGGGCATCGAACGTGTAACAAAATCGAGCCATTGGTATCAACCAACTGATTTTATTATTAAAAAGACAAACGATCAGATTAGTAAGTTTAAATGTATATATTTTTAAAATCATTCATTCATTATTATTATTATTATTTCATTTTGATTAAAGCAAAAAATGATGAGAAAGATATCTGATATACTTATATACACGTATGAATACAAGGACAACTTAAACATATGTAATTTCTTAATATTACCGATTAACAGATTTTTATCAAAGCTTGTATGCATGTAACATATGTATTTAGTTGAGATTCTTATTTAATACTAAATTAGAGTTTGTCTTCGCTATGCTTTTTTTTTCTTTAATTTTATTATTATTCCGTAGATTGATGCGTTGACATATGTAGACGATAATTTTAAAAAGAAATCAATTATATATTGATTAATAGAATAATTAAGAAAAAACATTAATTTATCAAATATTTATTGTCACATAAAAAAAGAGATCATTCAAGGTTATTTTTCTATCTTATGAAATTAATTTTGTTAAGTATGTATTCATCAACGTAATTACACTTCTTCAAGCAACTATCTTTGATTCCTTGTATCTTAAATACTTTACGACCTTGTTGCTGTCAGTCATATGTCATATTTGTTTGTCTTAATGTAATATATTAGTAAGTGAAGTCAGAGATAGACCCCGACAACTCATCAACACGTCATTTACTTATTAAGTTCGTCTTTATTTTACCTAGTTTCTTTCTCTATGCTTTATTAGAAACATTGTTTGAGAACAAAAGGGCAAGGTTAAACACTTAACATATAAAATTAAAATTTTAATCCTTAGTTTATGATAGACAATAATATTTCATATACATAGTTGTATGGTATCAATCAAACCAGATGGCTTCATCTAGTTGATGAAGCAATAAACAAGTGTTTGCATGCATGCTATTGCATGAAGGCATGTAGAAAAAAAACGTTAAATATGTGAGCCAATCATGTATTCTTCCTTTCTCAAGGACTATTGACAGACGAAGAAAATGACTTTTTTTTTACAGGTGTGGCAAAAACATCAATAATTCAATATGAAACATCGAATTATAATCATTATGATATACCAAAATCTTCCTATGATGATGTTAATAATAATAATAATAAAAATAATGTTTCAAATAATATTAAACAAAGCTTAAATCTTAATAAAAATGAAACAACAAGATTAGTTATTAAAGAACAGTCGAAGAATTTGATTGATGCGATTGATTCTGATGACATCGAAAATACGAACGTCAGTAAGCAAAATAACAACAACCAGGGCAAAAACTCGATGAAGAATGATAAGGTTAGCGTGCATTCTTATACATGTTTATGCTTTTTTTTTTCTTCCCTTCTTCCCTCGTTTTTAGCTGTTATATACTCTACTAACACATATAAAAAGAACGAGACGAAAGGAAAAAGAAAAAAAAAAGTAGCTTTGTTGTTTTTTTTTCTTTGCCATTCATCTACTAATACTTCATATTATTGATTGTTTTTGTCTTCTAGCCACAAGAAAAGTATATTATATCAAATGATTTCCAAATAATGCCTTTATCAAAGTAAGAAAAAAACAAATGGTTTTTCAATATAAAAACTTATAGTTAATATGGTAGACTATCATCTTTGATCTATGATTGATCTTCTTTTAGATAATGAGAAAATGACAAATGCATGTTCAGTAGTTGATCTTTTCAGAATTCCTTTAAGAATTAATAGATAACAAGAAGAAAATCAATTAATAAAATTTAATGAATACTATCAGATTTATTTTTATTATATCAATAGAAATTTTTTTCTCGTTTTCTTCATAGTGAAAAAATATCTTTTGGTCATATTGAATTAGAAGAAGTAACTGATGATGAAGAAAATGACAAACGATTGCAGACAAATAACATACCCATATCATCAACTGTCGAACAAATTGATGATGATGAAACAAATACGGTATTAGAACGTATAGCTAGCAATTTAGTTGATTCTGTATTAAATGATGTATTACTTTTAAAAAATATTCATCATGAAGATGATTTAAATACGGGTGTTAGAGAATTATCTGATGATGAAAATGGTCTTCGGGAACTAGATGAAAATGATATGAATGGTACCGATGAATTTATTGTTTTTGCTACGAATGCAGATGCATTTGATGATGATGATAATGATAATAATAATAATACTAATACTAATAATAATAATACTCCAACATCATCAACTATACCTCGAGGTAGTCTTAATCGATTATACACATTTTCAAGGTCAAATGATGATAATACAAATAATTCAAAAACAACACCTTCTAATCAGGTATGTATTTAAAAAAAAATGGAAAAAAAAACAAACGTACTTATATCGGCATATGAGATTAACCTTATTTTTGCTTCGAAATACTTCTAGTTCTAGTATATACACTTCTTAGAAACTAAAGACCTAACATATGGTATGTAATTTTGGACAAATAACTAAATATCAATTCTCTATTCGCTTTTTGTCTTGTCTGGCGTGTATGTATAAATACCATGTGCGTTTCCCCAAGGATTTTTTGTATTGATGTATCTGGTCTACGTGTCCGACTAATATCATCAACAAATTCTATGAAATGGAGAAGAAAAATCTAGATAATAAGAATTTATTATCTTGAAATTCTCTCCTGTTTTTTTTTTTATTTATAAATACATAGTTGCTCTTGTCGCTTGTATGATTATCATCAAAGTTTTGTACATACGTGTATGTCATAGGCGATTAGAACCATCAACTTCAAGGTAGACTTTTCTTGCTTACATACTTTTAATGTATTAAGAATGACTATCGTCTACCTAACAAGATTAATAATGAATATAAAAAGATGAAAAGAACATGGAAAAAAGAATGATATGAAGGACATATCCAGTGCTTTTTCTGTTGTGAAACATAAAACTCTATCATATTTATTCATTTTTCTGTCCTCGAATATATCATATTTCGTTAGATTGTCATTTTCTCTATCTTGTACGATAAAAGTCATTTATTTTGTTCTTGTTTGTTTTTGTTTCTTTATAGGAATCTTCAACATCAGTATTAATGATTGTTGATAAGGATACTTCAATAACTAATTCTATTTCAAATACAGATTCAAATCAACTAGAAAATACAACAAATTATTTTGATAATGATAATTCTACCAATTCATTTCCTATATATCGTTCACATATACAAAAACGACATATGAATTTAGGTCGATATTATGATGGAATGATGCGTGCTACACATAGTCATTTACCAACACATGATTTACGTTGTAATCTTATTTTAAATAGTCCAAATGATCATACAACATCTGATGGTGTTGATGAAGAAACAGTACGTAAAGGAAGAGTTTTACTTGATAGTATATCAAATTCTCTTGATCATAATAATCAATCTAATGAAAATATTCAAAATCAGTATGTTTTTCTTTTATTTATTTAAGGTTTTTTTATTGTTTCTTTTATTAGACCAGTACCTGTTCGATCAATATTAAAAAATACTCGATTTATATTATCCGATGAAATCAATGAAAAGAAACCTGATGATCAAATATTAAAAATTGATGAAAATGAAAAAAATAAAATTTTTTCAAAAAAACTTATAACAACAACAATAACAACAGAAGAATATCATCGAATTCAACGAAAAGTTGTTCAAGAATTTGAAGAAGGTATTTATTATTTTAGAACATTTTTTAATATACAAAAAAAAAAACAATACAATAATAATAATTTTATTTTTTCAATAGAATCAAATGAAGACATATGTCGTGATTCAGGTTATTTAAGTAACCAAGAACGATTTAATACTCAACAATCATTAATACCATCTGTTTCAGTAAATGATTATTCACCATATGAATTATTATCAGAATGTTATTCAGGATATCCTTTTATACGAAGCGATTTTTTAGCACCAATAAAAACACCATTAACATCAAATGTCTCATCATTACAATCAACAACTGATGAAGCTTATGAATCTGAACCAACAACAGCATCACCACGTTCAACAACAATAAGTTTATCAACACCAACACCAACTTTTATTCATCCAGATCTTGAACATGAATTTGAATATCCATCACCTCCACCCCCTGTACCTGATCGACGTCTTAAACCTGCTCATTTACGTCCACCACCTCCAACAAAACCACGATCTCATAAAAAACAACAAAATAATGTTACATATAATCAATTAGAAAAATCCAAAACTTCACCAATAACAGTTATTCAACATTTAATGTCATCAACATCAAATGATTCAACATTATCTTCAGCACGAACATTAAGTAGTCGACATTATTGTGGTTCATTACCATTATCACATGGACCTACAACAACAACAACAACAAATTCTCAAATAGAAATAAAATTAGATGAGACTTCAAAACAAAATAGTAAAACATCTAATCAATTAAATTCACCTAACAATCATCATAATAATCAACATGTTACATTTACAAAATCATCATCATCATCAAATAAAACAAAATCAAAAAGACCATCATCTACATGTTTTGATGAAACAACTAATGGTTTAGCTATTCGATTACCAGCACCAACATCTAATCCACATGATTCATCAAATAAACAAAGTCTCAATAGGTTTGTTCAATAGAGATAGATAAATTATTCTATTACATATATGTGTTCATGTATATAGACAATGTTATTCATTAAATAATTAATGTATTTCTTTAAAAAAAACAATAGTTTTTGAAAAAAGAGCTTAGATTAAACTAATACATTCATAAATAGAGCACTCCAACATTTTATTTGATATATTATTGCAATTATATATCAGTATGGCCACATATGGAGATAGAAAATTGTTTATAGAGACTTCTTCTACCGTATAGACAATTATTTTTCCGCATTCAATTACATGAAGCTAAGCAAAGCATCATACCGATTTTTATATAATACATTCTAACTGAGAAAAATTCTGAAATCATTTAATATAATTATAATTCAGTTTTAAAAATGATATCAAATTTTTTTTTTCTTCATAGATCACCAATTCCATCATCTACTAAACAACCTAATGAAAAAATAAAACCTCGACCGATGTCAGAGAATGTATGTATATCTACTTAAATATCTTTTTATCTGATTAATCATTCCTTTAGGTCATTTTCAATCCACCATCTGTATATGAAACATCGGTTTGAAAGATTTCTTTTTTTTTTTTCTTTCTATTGTACAGTATATGTAAATCTTGCAATGTTATCTTTTTTTCTTTCTGTTTTTAAATACCACTATGTGGTAAATAAAAACATTAATTTATACTCAGTTTTCTAGCAATCAATCCTATGTTGATTTTTCATTTTCTTCGTTTTTTAATTATAGATGACATTCTCTTTCTCTTTTTTGATATTTTTTTTTGTGCCAGGTATTTATAGATGATCAAGTGTGTTTGTGTGTGCGCTTGTATGCTTTCTTCTTCTTTTTTTTTTTCTTTTTTAATAACATACAGTAGCTTGTGCACTAAAGATTATCAAATATAACGAAAAACTGAATATAACAGAAAAAAAAAAGAATTGTTTGATATTAATATAGAATTTAGAATAAAATAAAAGAAAACATGTATTGATCTATCAAAAGATTTAATAATTAAAACCAAAGATTGATAGAAAAGGTTATATGATGACTGAATAAATGTTATAATAGATGGATTAATCTGTATTGAATATTTTTTTTATCAATAATTTAATAAATAAAATGATATATTTTTCATGAAATGTTTATCACTGACATCTATATAAATTACATAGATATGTATTGAATACTAAACTTTTTTTGGTACATGAAGTTGGAAATGAAGTAATTTTGTTATATTTTATTGATAGTGTGTGAACACGAGTTTATAGTATTATTGAATTGTCTAGACAATCTAATTTACATGTCGTTAATAATGGTTGTTTTCAATCAACAACGTTAAAATATTGTTGTTTTTGATTTAAAAATCTGTTACTCTAGAGAATAACAAAAATATTCTCGTTTTATAATGTCTCAGTCACTAATCAAAAAAAAAACTCTAAAACTTCTTTTCAGAAAATTAATATAGGAAGAATTTTAGTTCAATCATTTCATCTGTAATATGTCTGTCTACGATAGTAAAGCTAACTATCATCCAGTATCAGCTTTACCTGGTAGTTTACCCAATGGTAAGTCAATGTACTCTTTATTACACTCCATATATTTATTACTATTTCATATAGGATCTTATCTATTACCTGGTAATGGCTATTACAGGTATATATAGAAAAAGTCTCGAATACTCTAATGTTTTCTTTTAATTACAAATATAGTGTTGAAGGACGTTTACCACGAGTTCTCTATAATACTCAAAAATTTGTAAATGATCCTAAATATACTTATTCACAAAGTTATCGCATTGATGCCATGCAATCATTGAGTAATGCAAAAAAGGGTTAGTTGAATATTTTTATATTTTATTATGCTAGGCAAAACTTCTCACATCTTTCTCTCCTAAATTGCACTTATGATAAGAGCTAAATAGCTGAAATTTTATGTGCATATACTCTATGATGATGATACTGATCATAAATACCAATCTCACCAAAATTTTTTGAGTAAGAATAGAGATATAGGTCGATAGTAATCATGTTCCTTATGAATTTCATAATTTGACAAAAGAAAGATCATTTGAATCAACTAATATCTCATTGTATAGTATTCTATTCCAGCTATCTATAGTATAAATTTCATCGAAATTCATTGACTGGTTGGAGAATTCGAACTATTTAACTCGAATCATCGATGTACAATAAAATGGTCACACTTTTTCAATGGCTCAACGATTTTCAAATTCACAAGAAACATGATTGTTACCTCATATAATATCTTCATTCTCACTCAAAAAAATTTGACAGAAATGATGCTCGTGATAAGCCTTCATCATAGTGCATATGCATATAAAATTTCATGTCTAGCTGCCATCATAAGTGCTGCTTAGAAGGAGAGGACGGAATTTTAATCAGCACTGTAAAAATATTGTATAACTATTTATATTAGGCACTAGTTTACCACCATATTATTCATATTATCCTCACTTTGAAGCAGCACGTGAACGACATATATTTGTACCAAAATATTTTCCTAATGAAAATCCATCTTGCTATGAACATAAAGGTTTTCAACATTTTAAAGAAGTATAATTAATAAAAACAATCAATATCTTTCGAATATTATTCTTTATATTCTTTTTTAGCAAGCTTCAAATTCAGGAGGTTATGCACTTCGAAGTGTTAATAGTTTACCATCTCTAGACTATGTAACTATACCAAAATCAGATAAAACTAATGAAATTTATCGAACTTATCAAGCAAAAATGCCTTAGTAAGTTTATTGTTTGTTCGATAGCAAGAAAAACTAATAAGTTTTATTTTCCTAGTGATATGATGGTATTACGTGATGACCAAATATATAAAACACAATATCCAAAGAATTTTATGACAAGTGATAAATCATTTATTTCAAGTACGACTGTTATACCACGAGGATCTTAATTAAATATAATCTGATAGTATAAACTTTTATAAACAATCTCGATGACATATATATTTTTTATATTCTTCTTCTTTCTTTTTTTATTAATTAGAATAAATTATATATCTTATCAAGTATTGAATATATCAAGCATAGGTTTACATTGGTCGGTTATATATATGTAGTAATATAAAATAATTCTCTCTGACATATTGATCGGACATTTAATGTAAAACGAGAGATCATTGAGTCGAATATTATTGCTTCTTAATAAACCTTTAGAAGACTATATAAAGTCAAAAATGATTTAAATTTAAAATTTGTCTTAGCATTGTGATTTGATATTACCTATATGAAGAATAATCTGACATTGAATTTCACTTTGAACACTAGTGACATCTATTTTAATTTTAAAATGACATTTTAATTATCGAATTTCAAAATATAAATTTTATAATTAATTTAAAAGAAAGAAAATCTTTAAAATACATTCTTCTTCTATTAAGAAAGACATGGTTTTATAAAAAAAAAACCAATAAGAAACATCGTCTTTCACAAAATAAACAAAACTGATTCAAAGAAACAAGAAATTATATGTCTTGTCAGTTCTTTTCTTATAAATTTTCTTGAAATATTTTTCTTAAATTAATTTATTATAATTTTTTTTTAAGATCCGTTTTAGTCTCTATTTCTATTATTTCCAACATGTCTGACAAAAAAACGTCAGCTACTGCCACATCGGCTACTAAAAAAGCCTCTGCTGCCAGTAAAAAACCAGCTACAGCAACTCCTGCTCCACCAAAAGCAGAGGTATATACTTAAATTTTCTTTCTATACTTTTATTTATTTTTATTTGCAAAAAAAAAATCAATAGAAGGTCGAAGCAACCAAAAAACCAGCAACAGCTACGGCTACACCAACATCAACGCCATCGACAACAACACCAGCTCAAACTAAACCTAAGGCAACAACACCAACTGCTAAATCAACATCATCATTAGCTAAAACATCAACAAAAGTTACAAAAAAACCAACAACACCAAAAGGTGGAAAGGGTAGTGCTAAAAAGAAAAGCAAATCAATTAAATATTATATTGATTGTACACATCCAGTTGAAGATGGTATTTTTGATCTTGCTGCATTCGTAAATATTAAAAATATATTTTATTATATATAAGAAAAAGAATTTTTTTTATTATAATTTAGGAACGATTTTTACTTGAAAAAATGAAAATTAATGGTAAAACATCAAATTTAGGTAATAATGTTGCTGTTGAAAAAGCTAAAGCCAAAATATCAGTTACATCTGATATACCATTATCAAAACGGTAGAATTATTTTTTTAATCAAATAAAAAACTAATAATTATCATTTTATCGTATTTTTTAGATATATGAAATATTTAACTAAAAAATTTTTGAAAAAACATGAACTTCGTGATTGGTTACGTGTTATTGCTAATTCAAAAGATTCCTATGAATTACGCTATTTCAATATCAATCAAGAAGAAAATGAAGGTGAAGATGAAGCATAAAACTATTTAAATCGTTTTTGTTTTTGTTTTGAGCACTTCATTATTGTACTCTATTGAAAGAAAAAAAAAACGAAAACGAAATAACAAGAAGAAACAAACAAGATTTAAAATATATTTAAAATTTTATATGCTAATAGTACAATGAATAGAATAGAATGTTTGATTTTGATATATATGAATGATGATGATGATGATGATACGTATTGACGAATACAAGCTATTGGAAGAGCAGTTGTTTTTGATGACTGAGTTTTATTTTTTGGTACGAATTGACATGATGGTGGTTGAAGACCACCACATGTATTTGGGGAATTTTGAGAACATTTACAACCGACTGATATAGCTGAATGTGGTATTCGATTAGCAAGAGAAGCACGAGATTGTTCAATATTTGAATAATTACGAAAAACATCTTCTAAAATACGCATAACAAATGTTGTATTACATGAATTAAATATAAGTGCTCTCATATATGTTAACCATCGTATATTTGTTTCTATTGCATCAATAAATGAAATTGTTGATGATTGTTCACCATGTGATGGATAAATTCGAGTAGATTCAGGAAATGTACAACTAAGACTTTGTAAAATTCCTATCCAATTACATACATGATTATCTGAATCTGGATAAGTATCAGATGGTGATACAAATAAATGACTATGTATAGCAACAAGATCACCAGTGAATAAAGCTTTAATTGAAGGTATATAAATCATTGATGCATGAATTGATTCAGCTATAGGAAAATTTGATATAATATGTATTTTATCATTACCAAATATAGTTAATGGTTGATCAAGTACTTTAATATGATCATTATATAAAAATTCACTTGGTGATTGACGTTTATCAAGTAATATTGATGTTTCAAATGGATTTATTTGACGCCAAATTTCTAACCAGTAATTTATTTCATTTAAAGCACCTGAATTACTAACATAAACTGGTAATCGTGTTATATTTAATTCATATAAAAAACTAACAAGTCCAAGTATATTGTCTGGATGTGTATGTGTAAGAAAAATAAATGATGGTAAATTTCCGTTAGGAAATTTTTCACGCCATTTTTGACCAAGAAGTAAGCCATGTTCCCAATAACAACCACAATCAATAATAAAACCATCATTTTCATTTTGAACAATCCAACTATTTGATGAATCATTTGATACACGTACTTGTATTATATTGATCATATATACATATTGAATTAATAGAATAAAAATAAAATGAACTATCATCGTCATTTTACAGATGCAAATGATGATGATGACACTAAAGAGATAGTGATTATTAAAATCGAGTTTAGTTATTTGCTATGATAATATGTGTAGGTCGATTTAATATTAATATGTACCAACATTAATTTGTTGTCTTATAGAAGAAAAAGATCTTATAATACAGTGTACATAGAATGAATCATTTGTTTTTGTTAATTCTTTTAAATTGAAAAAGTGAAATTTTAAAAATCATAAAACATAATGAATAATGTAGAATAATTATTTGATTTATTTGAAAATTATTTTATTAAAAAAAATACTGAAAAATGTATGTTTTGATTGTATTTGATAATATATAAGAATTTATTTCAAGATCATACGTTTGATTAATTGTATAACAAGTTATTCATAAAAATCAAAGCAAATATTAATTTCTTTTATATATAATGGTTATAATCTTTCGATAGAACTTGATATAATTTTTCGAAAAATTATCCTTTTATTTACATATATTTTCGTCTGATTGCTTGATTTAAATGATATGTTAAGGTTCTTCCAGTATAACTGAGAATCAATTTTGTTTTTTAGATAGGGAATATTGTTCAATTTTAACAGTATATTCGAAAAATGTGAATATTTCCTCATTTCTTTATCGATATTGTTACGAAAACTAGCCAAAAATATTTCATTCGATAAAAATCGTCTATATATTTAAATATTCTTCAATATGTAATTTATATAAATAAATAGTCAAAAGATGAAGGAGATTCTTAAGAAGTCTATTTTTCTTTCTATCATATATATGTCAGAGTTACTTTTAAAAGACATCTCGTGTCAATATCAGATATAGAAACAAAGGAAAACTATTTCGAGAATGGAAACTGATGCATACCTACTGTTTTCACTATTGGAAAGAGCGATGCGGGAGACATCGATTGTTAGTATAAGATTTATGAGATTCAGAAAGTTCATTCATAGATATTTTTGAAGTGATGGTGTAGCAAAATGTAACCACGAGCAGAGAATGATCGGAGTTACATTTTGCTACAATTTCTGTTGAAATTTCTGTGAAAAATGATGAAAAAGGTAACAAAGAAAATATTATTTCAAAAATATCTATGAATGAACTCTTGAAAACTTATAAATCCTATGATAATCGATACCCCCGACTTCGCTCCTTCCAATGGTGAAAACAGTAGGTATTCATTAGTTTCCATTCTCGAAAAATTCTTCTTAGAGTTTCCCTTTTCTATTTTTCTGAGATTGAAGAGACAATGAAGAGTAAACTAATTGTCTTTAAAATGTATTGTAAAGGTTTATTTATATCCTAAATAAAATGTTTGTTGAATAGATAAAATTGAGAAAAATGAATGAACATTAAAGAAAGACATGCCAATAATGAATGAGAAAATCAAGAAATCTAATAGTTTTTATTGTTATGACATTTCGCACAGCATTTTCATTTGATACTTTTTATAGTGTTTTGTTTTATATTTCAAATGTTATTGAATGCCATTTATTTTCATCTAACATTTGGATAACCATTTGACTTTGAATAAAATATTCCCTTCATTTATAAAAAATATTATGACGGTGAAATAATTATTAGAAATTTTTTGATTAAAATGTACATATTTTATTCTGTTATATTTATCGTTGTGACTCAATTCGAAAGAAGACAAAAAGGAAAAAAACAAAAATTACAATGAAAATCACACATACGATATCTTTATAAGTATAACAAATATAGATATAAATTCACATACGAAAAAAAAAAGTCAATACAAATGACTAGAAGAAAAATAAAAACAACCAAAAAAGGAATTTTTATTGTCGAAATATAAATTTAACTTTGGATAGGATTAATAACATCTGTTAAAATTTGTGAATGTTGTTTGGATTTTTTTCTTTCTTCAATATCAGGCATTTTTATATAAGCATACCATGATATTGCACAAAATAATGCTGATAAACTTCGAAAACCACAACCAAGTAATGCTAATGATATAGCCATACGTTTATTATTATAATGTTTACATTGATCTTTAAATCCACATGTTTCACGTATCCATGTTTTACATGTTCGATCAATAATTGCACCAAATAAAATTGTTCCTGGTAAATATCCGAATGTTTTTGTCATTGTTGATTTAAATCCAAGTGAAAATGCACGATGTGTTGATTGTACACTATGTAATACACATTTTAATGCTGGTACAATAACACAACATGACATAAATACAACAATAAATGCACCAAATAATGTAATCATTAAATTTATTGTACATTTACGCTCTTTACATCGACCTACAAAAAAACAAAAATTTGTTTTGTTTTTATAAAAATAATTATTTTTTTTTAATTTTAAACTTACCAACAGTAACTGTACTATTATTTGGTAAACATAAACAATCAACATATTTTTCTTTAAGAATTCTTTTACATCCTAATAAACATGGATTTTGATACGTTTCTCGATTAGCTTGATCACATACTGGTTGATATATATTCATATCGCATTCTTTAAATAAATAAAATTATTTAAATTATATATTTAGTTATATTCTTACTGCATTTTCGTTTACATGGACTTTCAACACGATCTGATTCTATCACAGGTTCATCAAAAAAATCATCATCAAATGCTGTTGATATAACAGGCATGGAATGTGTCGTACCTTTATTAAAAACGAAAATAATAATAATAATAATAAATATATATACACATATGTAGATTTAATAAAAAATAAAAATACCAATTGTCGGTTCACGACAATGAATCATTAATCCAAGAAAAATCACAGAAGAAATAGCAAGAATTATACAACAAAATTTGGCACATTGACGACCATTCATATTAAATTTTTTAACACAAAAAGCGCCTAATGGTGTACCAAGTATAACCTAATAAAAAAAATAAATAAAATAATTTAAAATTATATTAATATTTATTTACAGATAATAATGATATAACTCCAATATAAACGCTTGAATGCGATGATGTTGTTCGAAATTGATATTCAATATGTTTACTTAAAAATGCCAGATATCCTTTAATTAATAATGCTTCAATAATAGCACAACAAGTAATACCCATATAACGTAAATTAAGAAGTAAATGTTTAATTAATGAAAAAATATCATCAATAAAATCTTTTAATTCAATAAATGTTGATATTGTTGAACATTGTTCTTTATTTGTATCTATAGGTAAAGAATTTTGTTTATCATTTGATATAATATTTACATTTGAACTTATATTTGTTGTTGATGAACTTGTACGTGATGATATAAAACGATAATTTTCTATTGAATCATTTTGATTTATTGTTGGTGCTGTTAATAATGGATATGTTGGATTTAATGATAATTCAATTTCTTTTTGTGATATTAAATATTTACGACGATGACGACCAGTATCAAATAAACAAAGAAATAAACAAAGTATAAGACTTATACATGTACCTAATGCATAAACTAACCACCAAGCTCCAACCCATTCAGCATAATTTGGTGTTAACCAAAGTGGTTTTTTTATATATGTATATACTTTTAAAAATTGTGATGTAGCAAGAAAACCAAGACCAATACCTATTCCTCCAAGTGCATAATATATACCTAAAAGCAAAAACAAAAAAATATTATGTCTATTATTGTTAAGGTCTTGATAGTAAACCTTGAGCAATAGGTGCTTTTTCTGGTGGAAATAAATCTTCAATTAATGTAACAGCTAATGTTGGTAAAGCTGCTGATCCACATGCATTAATTATATTTGATAAATAGAAAACATATTTTAAATGACTTAAAAATCTAATTTTACTTGAAATACTACAAACATTTAATGTACGATTTGGATTACATAATGTTAAATGATCAGCAACTATTGGATCTAATGGTGGTTTACCACGTTTTGATTCAAGTAAATGTGGAAATGACATAACAAGAAAACCACAAGCAAGTATACCCATTGATACAGCTATCCAACGTACTTTTCGACCACTTCGATCACCAAAATAACCAACAAGTGGATAAGTAAATATAGCAACAAGTTCATAAACAGATTGAAATAAACCTGTTTCTGTTGATGTCATATAAAAGCCTGATTCAAGTGTTGTCATTATTGCATTATTTGAACCTCCAACAATCGCATTTTGAATCATATTACATGCGCAAATAAGTATAAAAACAGTTTTTGCTGATAAAGAAATTGATTTTGATATTGTTGTTGAAGATTCAGCAATAATACCATCATCATCTTCATTTTGATTCATTTTTATGCGCAATTTGTTAAATGACAACTATATTCAGACATAAAAATACTATTTAAAAATAATTCACTTTTATTGTTTTTTTGTTCTATTCTTCTACAAAGAGAAAGAAAAAAAATATATAGACATTTTTACAAACGAATTATGAATAACATAGAGTATGCGCCCCCGTATACATAGTACTTATAGAGTCGATCATTCGTACGCTTGTTTTCAAAGAAAAAAAGCAAAAGAAAGAAAGAAAGAGAGAGAGAGAGAGAGAGAGAGAGAAAGAAAGAAAGATGAGGTGAGTATCAATCTATCAACAAAGATGGAAAAAAGAAAAAAAAAGCGATCTAATAGTCCTGCCATTTTATATTGCCTTCGACACGACGACTCTATTATGACTCACGCGATCGAATGAAGTAGAAGGCCGTTTTGTCAGCTGTTTTTTTTCATTTTTTTATGATAGATATTTTTTGCTCTTTGTTTCTGATGGCGTGATGTTACGATTTATACTTTTGTATGAATTTTGTACGTGTGTAATCGAGCGAGTTTTAATGGCAATGAAAAGCTTTCATTATGTCTTGTTGTAAATGTCAAAAACATTTTTTTGCTGCCGTTATATCTCAGTGTTAGTCTACTTCTTTCTATTCTAGTTCTTTTTTTTTTCTTAGTCGTTCATATATCAAAAATGTCATCGCATCATCGTCACTGGAACTCACTAATAAGACACATTGAAGAGGTAGAGAAAGATTTTTGAAAGTGCAAGCATTGCCATAATCAACTCTCTCATTCTTGGTATTTCTTCTCCTCCTTCTTTTTTTTCTGTTCGTCCTTTTCTTTTTTTTTTCTTTCTTCTTCTTCTTCTCCTCATTGAGAGAATTCACATGAGACAAATAGTAGTCAAACTATGCTACTATGATGCATGCATCCCGTCCTCTCGTTATTTTGTCGTTAGATGTCAATGTAAAAATCTTTCTTTCCTTCTTCTTTCTTCTCCCCATACAATTGAGAGAACATCGAATGCTTATTAAAAGAACAGAAATACAAAAACAATACAAAGAATAATAGAGAAAACTTTTGCTAATATGACAGATATATATTTATTACCTTTATTTTTGTATAATTTAATGAAGAAAAACTTGAATAAGTATATATTCATTTATATTCTTTTATTATTCTGCACTCTGGAGAAAACAGGAAAAGTATAGATTACAAGACTCCTGTATATATATATATTCTTTTTTTTTTATCGAGATGTCGATAGAAATGAAGAATAGGCAGGCAAACTAAATGCGGAAATTGTTATTCGAAAATTAAGAATGTCAATAATAGAAGAATTCTGAATAAGGGTTTTTTTTTTCTTCTTCTTTTTGTCTATTTGTCACTTGATGAAGTTAATCAAAATGAAGAAATAAGATAGCCATGAAACATTGATCCTACCTTTTTTATATTCAGAATACAAAAAAGAAACTAATGGCATATATATATCTCTCTGGGTATGTCAATAGATAAAAGAGAATCGAAGCAGAAAAACTAATCTTTTTCTTCTTATTCTCTTTCTTCATTGTCATATCTTTAAATGCACTTCCATCTTCGTGTCCATTTAAATATAATAAGAGCCTCGCCGTACTAGAATACAGCATTGTGTGCAAAACGAAGCAAACAACTAGCGTTCTTTGTCATATAAAAATGGAAAACTGCGATTGTAAGCACACATACACTTGTGCAGGCATGCAAAGATAGATTAGTGATAGTATTCTATATTTCTTTCTTTCTCTCTCTCTCTCTCTCTCTCTCTTTCTCTCTTATATCATCTATCATACATACATATGAGATAAATGTGTTACTAACCAATAGATTGGATCATTTTTTATTATAATATATATAACGAAAAAAAACAATCTATCAGAATGTTAACAAGAAAAAAAAGAAAAAGTCATAAATATAGTCAAATAATAATAATAATAATAATGACGATCTTCAAAATAAAAAGAACAACAAATATTTGTTTTTTATATCAATAGAATTAAATAAATTACCTAATGAAGATATACCATGATTATTACGATAACCACCTTTAATAAAAAAAAAAAGAAAGATAAATATCTCAAAGAAAAATGAATTTACAAGGTGCAGCAATATATTTTGGATCATCACATCGAAGTCGATGTAGATTCCATTTTGATCCTATTGGACATTCACCCGTTTTAATTTTACGTTGTTCTGTACATAAATAATATGAACGACAATGATTTCCATAATCAGCATACCAACCATTTGGTTGACCCATACCTACATAAATAAATATGTATTTAAAATAATTTCCAATTTTTAAAAAATTTTACATGGATCATTTCCAAGTTCATTTATTGGTCGATTTCCACAAAAAACTTTTCGATAATCATTACATGATCGAAGATCTTCATCAAATAAATGTTTATCAGGACATTGAAAACGTGTTATTATATTATCTTTACATGTAAAATAAGCTAAATAAAAAAAAAGAAAATCAATTATTTAATTAAATATAATTGCTTTATTATGTTTTTTTTTTCTACATTGACAATTATCTTGATCGGGCATATTTCCTTGAAATGTACATGGATTATTTTCAATAGGATCATTTGTTAATAATAACATTCTACTATGTACTAATTTTGTTGATACAATTGTTGTTAATTTAATTGTTGTTTTATGTTGTTTTTCTGTTTCATTTTCATTATTTAATAAATTTGATGTTTTTGTTGTTGTTGTTGTTGTTGTAATAATATTATTTGTTACACTTTCAGTTAATCCTAATTTAATAAATTAATATAATAATTATTAATTAAATGAATATTTCTATACAACCTGAAGGTGGTATCCAATTTGGTCTTTCACCATTTTTACAATCAATATTTTTTGATAAATCACATCGTCCATGTTCAATATCATATGTCATACTATTTCCACACCTAAAATAGTTTTATTTTTATATTAGGAAAAAAAAAGAAATTATTTTCAAATTATTTCCGTTTTCATTTCCGTTAATGATTAATTAGATTTATATTTAGATATTTTATTTATCATAATGATTCTCTTAAATTTTGTTTTATAATGAAAGATAAAATATTATGAGGAAAGAAATTATTTAGTTTATAGTCACCAAGCTTCGACTCCGATGCCTGAATTACAAGTATAAAATCTATTATAAAAAAAAAAGAATATATGGGATTTGTCACTGTTTACATTCTATCTCACTTTTCACAATCAGCTGGATGAGGCCAGCGACCATCCTTCGGGCAGATAAATCCGTTATTTTCTGTAACAATATCTAAAATCAGATTCTTTATCTATTATTTAATTTAATTTAGAAAAAAAAATCCTACTTTGAATATTCAATACTAAGTAAAAAATATGAGTAATATATAAATATCTATAAAACATGTTTTATTTTTGCTTGTAAATAAGACTATCACTTTTGTATTTCTTTCAACAGTGATACAAGCTCAAGTTAAGTAAATATTTTGACTCGAAAGATTTATTGTTAATGGTTAAAACAATGATCATCGGAGTGAACGAAATCAAAATACGTGGTTAAAAACAACCTACATTTATCGGCTTACTCATTTATTTTTGTTACAATCCATTTCGCCTACATAAGCTGTATAACACGAGATAATCTATCAATGTATATATATATATATATTCTATTGACAAAAGTACATCCGATTGTATGTTGTCCAGTTGTTTAAATGACTTATGTGTGATGATGTATTAAAATCTGATTCATATTTGAAAATGATCATATATTAGAATGAAGAAGATATTATTTTTTATTATTATTAAAATAAATCATTATATAAAACTAGATTCTCTTCGTTTCGAGATCATAATAGATAAGGTTGTCTGTCATATTTCTCTTCTCCTTAATTTTATGACATCCAACAATTGACAATTTCCTTTGCATGTCAGAATACATATTGATAATATATGATATAACTTACAAACCTCGAAAGATATATTATTAAAATCTTATTATGTATAATACATAAATTTTCGTTAGTTTCGAAAATTTTATTGATAAATTTTTCTACTTCTATTCGATATTTAATCTGATTGAGATATCAAAATTTTATTTAGACTTTTTAATCTTCTTCATAACAAAAAACGTTAAAAGAACTGAAAAGAACTTTTTACATCACTTTTAAATCACATGTATAATTATGAAATGTCGTTCTAATGGAAAAATAAAGTCATACAAGCAGAGTATGTTTGTTTTTCATTAACAGTCATGAAGTAAATGGACAAAATCTTTATTTTTTTGTGAGTGGCATTAATGAAAATTGAGAAGGTGGAGAGAGAGAGAGAAAAAAAAACATATTTTTCATATTCTTTTAAATACTTATTTTAATAGCATACATTCTCGTTTCATTCATATCATTCAAACAACAACAAATTAACAATAAAAAAGAAAACATGCCGACTGTAGATTTTACTGCCTGTTTATCAAATTATTGGTTTGTTTGGTAATTTTAATAAAAGAAAAAATGAATTGAAATACAATAAAAATTGGCTTTTTTTTATTATTTTATAGGACCGTTAATGGTCTTGGTTCTATATTTGGTCTTGCGATAAACATGGCTATATCATTTTTCTTTTTAAAATATTTTCATAATATGGCAAGTGGTAGTCCATCAGCACCGTCAAAACCCAAATCAGACTTTTCAAAATTTGAGAGTAATTCAGCGGCTCCTGATGCACCTGTTGGTTCATGGGCAAATGATGCAACGATGGGAAATGCATTTAGTATGGGAAATGTTTAGCAAATTTATTATATTATACTAATGAGAATGTCGGCTGTTGATTATCTTTCGTTAATATTCTATGAATGATATTAACCTGAAAACTTTTAAAAGACGGGTTGTACCACTTTTTTTTGTTAATAAAAAACAATATAATGTCGAGGATCTGATCTATAGATATAATCGATATCTTTGTTTTATATTATATGAAGTTTATATAATAGAAATATTAAGATGTCCTTGTATTTCTTCTGTTTTATGTCCATTAATATGTTAAAAGAAAGCAGACATTATTACATAGAAATTCTACTAACTATGTTATTATGTGATGACATATTGATAGCAATAATACTAACATATCAATTATAGTTTTCTAAACTCAAAATGACTTGATAAGAAATAGAAGAATATATCTTTAAGAAAATTATTTTTAGTTAAAATTAGTAGTGTTTAAAAAAAAGATCTTTGATAATTTTATGATTAAGAAATTTTTAACAAGTGATTCATAATGAATGATCATAATTTGCATATCATATTTTAATTATTAAATACGTTTTATTATAAAAACAAAATATATCGCAAGATGCACCATGAAAAGCTCTCGAAGTTACATAAGATTGTTTACTTTATAATTGTACTTTTTTGTTTTCAAAATAGTCCAAATTTTAATCGTGTTAAAACAATACTTTTGTTTTTGATGCAAGACGAATTCGTTTTTTCTTATTTCATCTTTGTAAATTGTAGAACCTTTCATGCTGCATCTTATGGTGGATTTTGTTATCATAATATGTTATAGAATAATCTCTAAAGAATAATTCGATCTTTTTACTAGTTTATTAACTGTAGAAAAAAAAACTAAATTTGTAAATAAAACAATCGAGAAAAAATTAGTATGCCTATGAATACAACGAACATTTATATTTTGTTCTATGGAGAAAACCTTTCGAGTGTAATATTATTTAAATGATGATGATAGATCTGTAGACTATCTGTTTTAAAGAGCGAGATAGCTTGTCATTTTGTAATCTACTTGTTCGATACTATTAATATTAGGAATTTATCTTTTCATTTGAGTTTGTTTTGATTGTGTGCTAATCATCTATATTATAAAATTTATACTATATAATTGATCTATTGTAAGTTTTATTTTTAACGGTTAATCATTAATAATATGTAAAATATTTTCAAAAACTGTCATTTGTCAATCATTATTATTACTTTTTTTATTTATTTGTATTCGCATGATTTGATTGTTGATGGTTCTTTTATTACTATTAGTAAACTATTTTTTTATTTGAATTATTGCATTTATATGTGATTGCGTGCTTTGGTTGGTTATACTTTTTCTTTTATTAATATTATCCTTAATAGATGTTTCGAATATACAGTTATTTGCAGAAAAATTTGTATACCTTTTTCTACAAGTAAAATATTTCATATATATGTATATGCTGTTCGAATTGTTTTGTATTGTGATTGATAATCTACGAAAGATAATACAAAAACAGTATAACTTCAAATTTCTTTTACTCCATCTTTAGCAGTAATAGAAAATTACGATCTTTTTTCCTTCGATATAGTAAAATTGTGTATAACACATATTTAAACATTTTTTAATTTCTCTATCTAAAAAAAGAAGTTAACACCCAACATATTAGATGAGTAGTCAAATATTAATGTTAACAAATTGTTGAATGATACGAATAATACATTTTCAATCATTTTTCTCACTAGAGGCGTTCTTTTTGAAAGCGTTGTCTAAAGTATTATCGTTTTTATTTTACAGCAAACAAAATTGAACATTTTTCAAGTATATAAACTTAATAAAGACTATGAAAACTTTCAATCAATATATAAAAGATGAGATATCGTTTTCTTCAATATGACCTCATTCATACATGTTTTGTTTTACTTTTATAAGTACATATTTCATTGTTCGTTTGAACGGTTTAATTAGAACAAATTATTTTAATAAATTCAGCACGATTTGTGTACATCGGTTGTGATCTTACTTACTGGTGTGTACTACCGTCGCCGATACGTTTACAAAACTTTCTGATTTGACTGTTGAATAGCCTTCAGTTCATTGTCTATTCTCTGTAAAAATCAGCTTCTTAGATCTATGTATTGAAGTTTAACAATTTTTGTCGTCAAAATTACTCATTATTTTTGATTTATCAAGTCATGCCTTTCTGTCCATTCAATCCCTCATCCTCTTTCATTTGTTATGTGATTCTTTTCTGATACATACCATTTGATAGAAGAAAGAACATACTACGCGAGAGGATTTTTTTCATTGAAGATACATGTTACGAAAGGTCTGAATTCAAATAAGCAAGCATGTACTAGTTCATATCTTACGTAAAATCCTCATTTTTCTACTACATAATTACCGGCAAAATTAACTTTTAAATATATCAGTGAAAAGAGCGTTTAAAATCACACAACTTTAACTGTTTGATCAACCTTTCAAAAGAATATGTTTAATTGGAGTCAATTTGATCTACTAGATTGGCAGTGATAGATTCTACTGATGAGAAAAATCGCAGTGAATATGTTAATCTGATACTATTTTAATAGAAGCCCTTAGCAAAACAGTTGTTTTACCATAGATCGCATAGCTAGATCTTACAGGTCTCTTAATAGTCTAATGCTGATATATGATAGATCTCTCGAGAAAGAAGAAAGTAATATAATTATACAAATATATATTAAAACTAATGGTCATAGCTACTTCGAGTAATAGAGACAATATTCAAAGATAATAAAAAAAAAGATTTGTACAAATTTTTTTGTAAACAACTCTACATGTAAATAAATTATTGACAGTGACAGATTTGTAATGGTGATTATTATCACTAACATTTAACCTTTAAATATTGCTGTATTGAAGCGAAAATAGACTAAATATAATTTGTGTATTTTTATTGTTGATAAATTACTGTTTACGTTAAGTTATAGATAGAAACAGATTGGAAATATAAAATCCTTTTCCTATTCATCTCCATTTGACTACTAACTGTGTTAAAATTAAGTTTTGAACAAACGCATAAATACAAACCAATGAAAAAGACGAAAAGGAAACTTAATTTTTTCTTGATATTTGTGACATGATTATCTATTATTCATGCATGATATTAATAATATTAAACAAAAGAGCATTTCATTAGATTTTAGTTTTTTTTCTTTTCTATTTTTATTCAAAGTAAAAAGTGAAGGAAGTATGAAACTCAGTATTATTTCTATAATTTGTTATAACGATCGTTGATGTATATTGCAAAAAGCTAGTTGAACTTTCTCTTACTCCCAATTAATCATACATGAAGAGAAATCGAACATCAAAAACACATATCTACATTATTGGTTTATGTTATGGATTAATTATAAAGATTTTTTTTGGATGATCGTTTTTTTTTCTTTAGCATATAAAACAATGAGAACAAATGGAAAACGATATTGATAATAACAATGATTTGATTTATATGAAAATTTATATTTAAATCAAACCTATTCTATTGAAGTTAAAGTTTAAAACCTATATAAACTTTCCTATTTTATATCACAATAAAATTTTAGTGGTTTCAAATGTAATTATTTTCAATACAACTAATATATTAATATCGTAGTAATGGATCTAAACATTGATTGTAATCACAAGTTAGTATTGTATGTATATTTTCTCAAGAGCATTATGTATCTATATATCTTATTATTAACAGACATTTTAGTTAAGATTAATCATAATCAACTTACGAACTGATGTTCTCATCAGTCTATTTTTATAAGCGAACTTGGTTCTTTTATTCTTTTTTCTTCGTAATTTTTATCTATAAATATCAAAAATTCATTCATATTGCGTGTTATGTCAATTAGAGAATAAAGGTAAAATCTCTATTTGAGATTGTCTACACATTTTTAAAGAATATTCAAAATTAGATTAAAATAATCTTAAATAAAAATACTTTCCTATTTGTCTGAATTAATTAGATTTTATGTCATATAAAATATAATTACAAATATTCAATAAATAATACTTTCTAAAAATGATTTCGTCTACATTAACATTTTAGTTTAATTGATATTAATTCATATAGAAAAATCTTGTCAAAATGAGATTTAATTTATTTAATCTCATTAATTTATAGAAAAAATACTCTTGCATATTATAATTTAAAAATTGCAAGATTTGGACATTATATATATATATTTCAATGTCCTGTAGCATATATCATTTGAACAGCATATTTTAAACAAAATTGTGGTGCTTGACCAGAATGACGACAATATCGATAAAGAATATTTGCATTACGTTGTGAACGTTTGCTAATTATTCGATCTTCTGTCATAAAAGATGATGATTCAATATTTAATGGAATTTCTTCTATATTTCTTGTTAGAATAAATTTAGTATTATATTCATTAGAATAACCAGATGACTAAAATAAATAATAAATTTTTTTTACGTTTATTTTTTAATATAATATTTACTATCGAGATGGTAACAATTAGGAAAATGATAAAAAGGCACCATAACTATAAAATAATATTTAAAATAATTAAAAAAATACAAAAAAAAATTTTCTTTACTTTCATGATCGTCTATATTGAAAAATCTTTGTTAAAGTTGACTAATGGTAATATATGTTGAGATGTCTTTATTATTTCTCATCATAAAACAAGCAGAATATGATAGATCTACTCATTTTTTTCTTTTTCTTCTCTTCTTCCTTTCTCTAGTCTGGTTTTATTCTTGTGAGCTTCTTTTTTTCATTGATGAAGTTGTTGCTTTTACTATGATTGACGTCGATGGTAAAAAATAGATCATATATGAATAATGACGTTAAACGAACAATTCATATAATGAACAAAACATGTCTAATATCACACTAATGTATTATAATTTTCACAAGAAAAAACAAATTAATAATAACTAAGATCTGTTTTTTCATCTTATATATCTTCGTAGTACAAATCTATGTATTGATTCTCTTCAAAGAAAATTTCCGTTCAAATTATGTATTCTTTTTTTTTTACATGAAGTATTACCATATTCATTTGATTGCTTTTCATGTAAATGAAAAATAAGATAGTAAACAACTAATGAATTCCCTATTGAATGCTTGATTTTTTTACTTTCATTACAATATTGCAATGTATGTACTCAAAGTAAAACTAAGTATCTGATCTCTTTGAGTAGTATTTCAAAGTATGTTTCAAAGTTTATATTGCTAGAAATAAATAGAACAACAGTTTAATAATGATGACAATGAGTAATGATAACATACAAATAATAAAGAAACTATGAAAAAGAAAGAGCCTATTAGATAAACAAAAACATATTATCTATATTGCTTTTATTATGTATTTTCTTATGATCAGTCTCTATACATTTTAACATAAAAATGAAATCATAAATTGATTGAGTTTTTAATATATAGCTTAAGAATCTTGTTTATTTTCTTAGATTTCATATCGTGTGATGAATTTTTTTATATATTAATAAAAAAAATGATGAGTGTTAACAGTCAATACTTATATTGAAAGTAATATTTGATTAGATTTAGTTTTCTTTTGGTAGCATACATTGTTTTAAAGACTTTAAGAACTAGAACAAGATCAAAACTATTTATTAATTACTTGACTTTTTTTTTCTATAATAATCATTCTATTGGTTTCTATTAAATATTAACTTTGTCAGTTTTTCCTGTATGATTTTTTTCTTTTTCATACCATAAATCGTTAACGAAGAGGAAACAGATACTTATTTAAGTATAACAAGTTTCTATTAATATGCTGGTTGCTATAATCATTTCTTCGTTTAATTTACCAATAGGAATTATTTATTAAAGTTTCAGAATCCTTTTAAATTCGTCATCTATACTTGAATATTGTCACATTATAAATATAGATTAAGTTTGAAGGAAAAAAAACAACATTACACAATTTATGTATCCATTTCAATACTTGATTGATATTACATATATTACAACTACTTTTAGATCAATTATCTGACGATAGAATAACTTTATATATTCAATTTATGAATTCATTAAAACCTTTTCATAATAAAACAATAAGTGGTATACAAATGTACGAATGAGTACTTTCGTTATATCTTGAAGTGCATATGTATCAAGTATACTTAAACCCAACTATCCACTCAAGTACTTGCAAAAAAAAAACAAATAATAGAATACTCATCAAAATATATGGAATGTAGTATTTCTATTATATAATTGTTGAAAGACAAATTAATTAATCAGAAAACGATAATGAATTATGTAAAATAAAGAAACAAACATTTACATGTTTGAATATGATGTAGCATTTTAAGATTAATTAACTCTATTGAAAATTTTCATGAATTTGACAATAAATTTCTATAATACAGAAATGAATAATATAAAAAATTTTTCTAATGATTTTTGTCATATCCAGACTTAAACTAGTAAAAATTTTCTACTCTATGACAATGTCATAAATAATTTCCGTTTATTTTTATAGATTTAAAACTATACTCTTTTACTTTATTTAATTGAAAAAAAATAAAAAAAAAATTTCTATGACAACATTTATTCTGTTTATGTTCAAAATTTCTATTTTATTATTCTCTTCTTAAATAAAATCAAAATAAAAACAAGAAAATATTTATTATTATGATAACTCAATTCTAATCGATGTTTAAAATATCTAAATAAATATGTCAAGTCCACGATCATTAACTATTGATAATCAAAAACCAATATCAATAATTAATCAACAACATGATATTGATATAAATCATCAATCTGATCAAAATACTACAGATAAAAGTAATCAAACATTAATTAATAATATAACTAAAACAACATTGACAGAACGAATAAAATATTATTTTATTACAAATAATGGACGAATTATATTAGCTGATCTTTTTTTTACATTAATATGTGTTATACTTCAACATGTTATGGGTACTTGTCATCATTCCGTAAGTGATGGTACAACAATTATAAAATGGCATGTTTTTACACCACCATGTATATAATTTAATACAAAAATATAAATAATATGATTTAAAAATTTTTAGTTGGAGCTGGTCCACATACAGCTGTATATTTTTTTGTTCTTTCATGGACAACTTTAGCTTATTGTATTGAATATATATGGATTTATTTAACTACAGGTGTACGTGTATCGAAAAAACGTGATCTTATTATACATGGAATTATTGTTATTTTATATTTAGTTGCATTTGGTTTTAATATTTGGGGTAGATTAATAGAATTTTATTATTTAGCAAAAACAAAAATCTACGGAAAATGTTCTTCTTCTTTTTTAATTTAGGTTATGTGCTATGTGAAAGTACAAGTCAAGTAAATCAATCTAAAGTTTTTATGCCAGGTGTTTGTCGAGGAGATAGTCAAGCATGGTATATTAATTTATTATTTAAGTAAAAATTTTTTTCTATAAAAAATGATTGACTTTAGTATTCCACTTATTGCTGGTGTATTAACTTCATTTGCAACTGCTAGTGCATTTTTTGCTGAGCATATACTTGCTTTGACAACATGTAAAATATTTTTTGAACAAAATTTATATTTAATAAAATTTTATTTTAGTAATAAGAAATCGTCGAGAATCAGATGAACCAATATCAAATCGAATTTTACCTTAATATTGATTGACGAAATTGTTTTTTAGAGTTAGAAAATAAATTTTTTTTTTCTGTACGAAATAAACTTAATAAATCGAATATGTATTTAATATTTGTAGTTTTAACGAAAAATGTTAACTAATCAGTGAGTAGTAATATTAAAATTAAAGTAACATCATCTTGATTGACTTTTTAATTAGAAAAAAGCTCCATTAACCTCTTTATCCCATTGAGGTTCTAAAAGAGCAAGTAATAAAATAACCACAGAAATAGAGTATTAGTTCATCCAATATGCCAATAGTATCGGCAGATCGATTGAACATTCTGTCCTTGGTATAGAGTACTTTGATTACTTCAATGAGGATGAATTAAAGAAGAGTGGTTGAACGACTTGAAAAATCCTATATTTTTTATCTGTTATCACAGATTTGAGTAGATAAAAGCGAGATCTATTCCATTCTATCTGACTTATATGGAAAGGAAGGTATTAATCGATGAAAAATATTTTAAAACGACACATATATTCTTGAGAAATATGTTTTAGAAATTTTAATTTTTTCCAAACGATGGAAGGACATACTCTTTTTATCTATCGATAGCTCATAAAGTTTACTACAAAAATTGTTTTTTAAAGTTTTTAAATTCAATGTTTCCGTATGCTTTTATAGTTGATCTACAAATGTTCATTGACGTGGACATAGAAGAGTAAAGGATTAAAATTAGATTTATTGTTCATTTTATACACAAATAGTGGCTTCTTTTAGACAACGTATTTTATGACACACCAGATTTGATTGAAATATTCTAACATTGCATTCTCCATCAATTTAGGTTTTTGAAATGCATGAAAATACAAAGTTTTGTATGGTAGTTGAGTTCAACAATGAGAAAAATAGACAAAACGATTGTTTCACTTTCAATCTAAATAAATTGACAACAACATGGATTAAGCATGTAATACTCAATTCATTTCTGATTTATTATATTCTTTTCAATCAAAAAAGAAATCACTTTTAAATATTTTTAAACATTGAATTTTGCATTATTGTATGGAGTTAAAAGTGCCTCAAGTCTGATTTTCATAAGTCAAATATTGCCGATGTTGTTTGGCTTTTATCGCTTCTTGGTTCGAGAAAAAAAATTGACAAGCGAAAGGTGAGACATTAGGAAGCTTTGGATAAAATACAAAGTCATTATACACGCACTATCCAAAAAATCTTTCAACAAGAATGTCAAGAACATGTAGACTATGTGTCATAATTTTATCTGACAAAATAGAAAATTTTCGGCATTTTGTTTTCGAGATTATGCCTTCCGATGTTTTACTTCGTTGAGTTTTTGTTTGATATTGATTGATTGATAGGCAATATTACTCTATTTGGTGTCTATTCTTGTTTATCGCTGACTGAGAATTAAATTATTTACTCAATCTAATGGTTATTTTTTAAACCATTTTTCACCGTTGCTTTATATAATATTAATAAGAACATCTTTGTTCTTCGCAGATATTTTTGAGAACGTCATGTATTTCAATATACATAATGGGGTGTTGTACAAATGCCATTCGATTCAGCAAGTTATCTAAATGTCATCATGTCTCTTATTACATTGTTGTTGGTTATGCTTTAATCTTTCATGATATAGTTCGAGAAACAATGAATATTCATTAATTTATGTGCGAGATTTGAATATATACACTATTTATCAGTTGATCTTTACATATCATCTATTTATAATCCTGATCCATTCAAATAAAATACGATTGTAAATGAAGAGAAAATTATTTTTTGTAACTTTTAAAGTAAATTTTCTGTCGTCATTAGATGTCTTGCTATTTTTCTTATTGGTTCATATTTTAGATCATGCTAACATATGCTCATTGATCATGATCGTAGATCTTGAAAATGAATTCAGAAAAAATAATAGCTTCAATACTATAACTGAATATACATTTGAAAAAATTCACAATGAATATTATGAAATATATAACGTGCAAAAAAAAAAAGGACAAAACAAAAAGACAGTACATATGCCAATAAGTTGATAAATTTCAGTTGTACCATTTCATTTTTCAGGAAAATATCTCACTTTATGTTTGTTATGTATGTATTCAGTTCTTTTCTATTCCTATTAATTATATGTAATATATTTTTTCTTGTCCTTAGTCATATTCAATGCATTTTGTATTTTAATTATTGTTTGTAGTAATTTATCATGTCAGATATTTATTTTATGCAAAGAAAAAATGCCATCTATAATAATAAAAACTCATTTTACTACAAAATAACACGAGCGTTCTCAAGTTCATTATATTATCAGAATAATAATCCGATAATTAAATTTGAACTATCTAGATACACTACATTCAGATATTTGTATATTTTCATAGGAGCTTAAATAATTTTTTCTTTGTAATATACATTAAAATTCTTTAAAAAAAACTCACGTGTAATATCTATAATGTTTTGACATTTGCCAGTTAACATCTTGTTTTTCTCAAAAAGTAAGAATAAACTATAGATAGATTTTAACCAATAATTGTATTAAAAAATTTTATTTAACAGAAAAAAAATTAGTCTAGAATATAGAGTTAAGAAATGAATATTAGATAAAAAAAAGCACAAAACCAGAACTACAGATAGAAAATTTGTTCGAAATATTAGAGTATAAATGAATAAAGATTAAATAATCATAATAATAATAATACAAAAAAAAAAAAGATATAGTAATTAATTATTAACAATATACAGAAATCAAGTATAACATATTACTATCATCTTTTTCTTTTTATCCATAAAAATAAAAATAAATACAAAAATGAAATTTTTAAACTGTTGATTTTCACAAGAGAATTATTTGCTTAATTTTTTTATCCTCCTGTTGCTGCTGGTAAGTTTTGTTGTATTGGTTGTTGTTGAGCTATAGCATGAGTAAAATCAATTGAATATTTAATATTATCTGATGAATCTTTTAATGTGCGTAAATATTGAAGTGTACTAATATGTTTTGCTTGTGTAATACCTAATGTTGAACACATAGATGCTAAACCATCAATACGTGCTAGTTCAACACGTTTAAGTGCATCAGCTTTAGCTTGTTCACGTTTTAATTGTGCTTGTGCATCTGAAAAAGCAACGGATTGTGTTGCATTATTACGAAATTGATTTGCTAATATATCTGTTTGTTTTTTAACAAGAGCTTCTTGATTAAGATATTCTTCTCGTTCTTTTTCTAAATCCCGAACTAAACCAAGTAAACGTCGTTCCATAACACGTTCAGGTACATCAATATCTAAATTTAATAAATAGTATTTAAAAAAAAAATTTTTAATTTATTTACCATGTAATTGAAGATATCGTACTTCAGCAAAAAAGCCTTTTTCTTCTTTTTTACAATTTTTATCACGTGATTTACAATCAGGAACACATCTTTCATGTATTGGACATTGTGGACAATCTTTTTTGCAATTAGGAATGCAACAAGAACCACCTGAAAAATAAATAAATCTATTTTTTCTTTTCTTTTAAATAAATATCTTTTTACCTAATTGACGTTTAACACCAAAATAAATTTCTCGCCAAATTTTTTCTCGATCATTGATAAAATCATCTGTATCAAAACGAGAACAAGTTGATATAATAGCTTCTTTCGCATTTGATACAATAATTGGTTCATAATATACATCATATGCTGTATGAAGTAATGGTAAATCTTCTTTTATTAAAAAAAATTGAAATGTAATCGTCTAAAAAATAAAAATATTTTACTTTACAAATAAAAAAAGTAATAATAATAAAATTATTTATTTCATTAATTTACCAAATGTACTTCTAAATTATCTGTTGTAAAAACGGATATCCGATTAAAATTGACATGATGTTGTGTAGCTTTAAATTTTTTAAAACTAAAATATTAATGAAAAATAAAAATTTAAATAAATATTTAAAAACAGTATTTTCTTTACTGATGATCGGGTCCAACTAAATATCGACCACCATCATAAACTCGATCAAGTTTAACACGACCTGTTGTATGTCGACGTAGAAAACCATAATCATAAAAATCAAGATAAGAAAATGAAATTGGTAAAAGGATAACAAGAAGTAATATGCCTATTCCACAACAAATAGCTGTTGGCCAAAACCAACGAGGAACACTTCCATCATTATTCGCCATTTTATTTACCACTAGAACGAAAGAAAAGTGATTGAAGCTTCATAAGTATATGAATACATAAATATGGATGTAATCATAATATCATTTACTCAGGTAAGGAGAAAGAAGAAATAGAATACATAATAATTTAAAATTTTATTTTTTATCTTTCTTTTTTTTGTATGTAAAAAAGAATACAAAAAAAGGCAGTAAAAAAACAGTTTGAACAATTAGCAGAATTAGTTAATGAACCTCATTGACTATTGGAAATGTTAAAAGTTAGAAGAAGTAAAATGACCTATATATCATTTTTGTATACTCTTTATCAGCAAGGTCAATATGAATCAGATTCTCGATAGCAACCATGAATATACAAGACATATATGTAATATAATTCAGCCAGTAAGGAGAGTCATAAAGAGAAGAAAATATTTTTTTTTATTCTTTCTTCGTAGTTTTTTTCTTTCTTGTGCATGTCAATTAGAAATCTACTGGTGTCAAACTTTTCAATAGTTGTCATTAGTTGTCGATTAAATATTATCAATTAATAAACAAAAAATATTTCCTGTATCTTTTTATATTTTGTAGCAATTTTGATATGCAAAAACAAATTAAGATTTTATATAACATAATATAAAGATTAATTCAAAGATAACATTATTATTTCTTCCATGAAGAATAAGAATCCATAAATCTATATCGTATTATTTGGTTTTTTTTCTTTTACTTTACAAAATTATTTCTTAACAGCGACACCTTACAACTGATAAAATAATATTTACTTTTTTTCACTGTGGTTTCATTATCTCTAATACATTATATTATTCGAAACGAAAATTTTCTTTTTTCTAAAATAATATTAATAGATTTAATAAAGATTTAAATATACTCAAATTCATTTGCTTGAATTTTTTCAGTTAATTATATTTCGATTACTAGCTTTTATGTTCTTTAAAATACTTTCACTAAATATTCGTGTTCTTGAAAATACTTTAAGTACGTTTAAAATATATTGCTGTATTCAACATGACAAAGCAAAAATTTACATTATATAGATATATATATATATATATGAAACTGTGAAACAATATTGTGAACAAAGAAGAAAAAAATGGGTATTAGTGGATCGAAAGAAAATAATGAAAAAAAACCTGTTGTACTTGTTATTGGTGGTGGTTATGGTGGTATTCAATGTGCTAAAATTTTAGATAAGACTAATGAATTTTTTGTGGTACTTATTGATCGAAAATCTTATTTTCTTCATAATGTAGCTACATTACGTGCTGCAGTACAACGAGATTTTGCTCAAAAAATTGTTATACCATATGATCGATTACTCACTAATGGTTTGTATAACACATATTACTCATAATTTTACATAGATTTCCTTTAGAAAAGTATGTAAAAACTTCTAAAAGAATTTTCTAATAATAAATAGCAATCTTCATAGTTCTATATTAAATATAAAGTCTATTGTAATTTTTTTTAATAATTCAGAAATATCTATAAATCTTGGATCCTCTCAGAAAAAATGCTCGTTTTGACTTATAACATATCCAAATATCCTCAAACTTTGACATCTAATCCTTTATAATAAAGCAAATATCATCTTAAATTTTCATACCTTTCTGCCTGTGAACAAGAAAGTTGTAAAGATTAATATTTTGGAAAATATTTTTTTCGTTTCTCAGAAATACAAAGAATAAACATGGAGAAAAAGTGTGCTAGGAATAGTATTGAAATAACTATATATTTGAAGATTGACATGTGATAGGATTGTATTCAAGATATTGCTAATGAATCCGAAATCAGTAATTGTTCATTACTGCAAATAAGGCCTAATCTTTTTTAGTTTTTGGTGATAGAAAAAGAAAATAAAAGGATTAGATGTCAATAAGCAAGGACGAGTAATTTTTTTGAGCAGATCTAACACTTTTGCATCATTCTGTATCTCAAAATGTTTCAATAAAAGTACATTTTACAAAGTCCGCTCTTATTGTGATCTAATCATAGAAATTCTTCAATTGGATTTAAAGAATTGAGAGAATGAAAATGAATAAACTATCTTTATTTGTAAATAATATTTTTTTTTGTTTCTTATAAACAATCAAACATTTTGCATAAGTTTCGATTTTTTGTAGGTTGTGTTGTACAAGCTGAAGTGATTTCTATTTCAAATGATAGTATTCAAATTCATGGATATAATGAATCAATTCATTTTGATTATTTAGTCATAGCTACCGGTTCATCATATGCTTTTCCTGGTAAAGTAGCTGAAGTTGAATCATCAAAAACAATAGATCTATATAATAATCTTGAAGAAAAAATAAAAAAATCACAACAAATATTAATTATTGGTGGTGGAGCAGTTGGAGCTGAATTAGCTGCTGAAATTGCAACTGATTTTCCTGAAAAAGATATCACTCTTATACATAGTCAAGAAACATTATTACAACCAAATATTTATCAAGAAAAACTTTATATTCGTTTACAAGAACAACTTGAAAAACTTAATATAAAAATAATATTAAATGATCGAATTAAAATAATAGATAATGTAAATAATCAACATTTAAATTATATAGAAGGAAATCAAAGTTATATAACAGAAAATAATAAAATAAATATAACAGCTGATTTAACATTTTTATGTACTGGTGCACGTGTTAATAATAGAAGTTTATTAAATAGTTATTTAAAATCAAAAATAAATCCTCAAACAGGTCGAATTATTGTTAATAATTATTTACAAGTTGATGATTATGAAAATATATTTGCTATTGGTGATATTTGTGATAAAGAAGCAAAATTTGCTTTTATAGCACGTGAACAAGGAGATTATGTTGCAAAATTAATTCCATTAATTGAAAAGAAAAAACCTTATCCAAAAGAATATCAAAGTCGTTCAAATCCAGTTATACTTATATCAATTGGTCGAAATCAAGGTATTGGACAATTACCAAATAAAAGTGGAACAATTATTGGTTAGTTAAAAATTTAACAAAATCTTATTGATATTTTTTTTAATGTTTCTTCTTTTAATTTCTAGGTAATTTAATAACAAAACATCTTAAATCAAAAGATATGTTTACATCACGTCAACGATCACAATTAAATTATAATTCTGATAAACAATTAGAAAATAAATCTGCATATTCAAATAAATCATATTCAATTCAATCGATATTATCATTTACTGAAGAAGATGCACAAAATTTACTTAAAGGTTTACCATCAAAAGAACTTGAACCTGGTCAAAATTTTATTTAAAAAAGAAAAACAATATTTTTTTAAAATTATCCTTTGTTTTTAAATTAAAGAAATGATTCGACACAACGTTTTACTGTTGTTTCAAATTTTGCTTGATCTATATGAATACCAAGTTCACGTGATAATTTACTACTATCTAATGCAGCATTATCAGGACGTTGTACATTTGTATTTGTTTCTATTCCTTGATCACGTTCAATATGATCAACAGGTAAATGAAAAAGAGTAGCTATAAGTAATGCCAATTGAAATTTTGTATATTTTTCTGTACCAGAAAAATGATATATACCATGAATTTCATTTCGATTCTTAAAAATATTTTATTTAATAATTTAAAAAAATAATAAAAATAAACTATACTTGTTTTATACGTTGTTCACATAATTGAAAACAAACTTCAGCAACATCACCAACATATGTTGGATAACGTGTTTGAACACTTTATAATTAAATTATAATGAATTATATTTTTAAGAAATTTTTAAATTATTTTATCATACTCATCCATTTTAACTCGAGATTCAGTATTTTTTATGTTTTTGAATAGAATAGTAACTGCATTTTCATCTAATGTTTTAACTTCACCATAAAGTAATGGAACTCGAAGTATAACATGATCTATAAAATAATTTCAATAGTTATCTTTTTTTGAATATTTATATATTCTAATAATTACTTTTGGATATTTTTTGTGTAACTAATTCTGCTTCGTATTTACTTTTACCATAAGCTTGAAGTGGATTAGGAGTATCATCTTCTTTATATGGTGGATTTTTTCCATCAAAAACATAATCAGTTGAAATAAGAATAAAGAATATATTTTCTTTAGCTAAATAATAAAATATCTCATTAATATTTATGTAAAATGAAATATTTTACCAGCTATTTCAGCTAAATTACGAGTTACTTCAACATTAAGAAACATTGAACTTTTTGGATCTTTCATAAATGCATCAGGTTTACGTTCAGCAGCACAATGTACAATTGCATCTGGCTATATTAATAGAATTTATTCTCAAAGAAAGGAGAAAAAAAAAAACAAATTTTTGAAAATTTCTACCTTTATATCTCGAATAATTTTATTTGTTTCATCAAAATTAGTCAGATCACAACGAATTAAATGATTTTTATTTGCTCGATTATATGCAAGTCCTACATAAGATTTAAAAACCAAATATTTTTTATTTTTATTTTCTATTGATATTAATCACCTGTAACATTCCATCCAGCATCTATAAATCGATTTGTTACTTGTCGACCTAATACACCAGAAGCACCAGTGACAAGAACAGTTTTATTTATATTCAAGCTCATCTAAAAAGTAGATCATTTGACACAAACAAAAAAAAACTGGACAGTATTAAGACATAAATCAAATCACGGGACAAAATTAACATGTAATCATAACAAAAAAGGTACAAGACACAAGAATAATTTAAAATCAAGATAATGTTGGTTGTTCGTTTCTATTAGACGTTGATGTCGAAGTGTTTGTAATAGTAGAAGAAGGTGGAGGTGGTGGAGGAGGAGCAGCAGCAGCAGCTGACTAAAAATATAATAGAATAAAGTAAAGAAACAAAAGAAAAAAAACAAATATTATTTTAATTTACTGTGGCATTGAAAGGTGTCTGAGGATGAAGAGTTATACTAGAATTTGTTTGTTGTCGAACTGGTTGAACATAATTAGCTGGTATTAGACCTGTATGAATACGATCAATAGTGCCCAAAAACCAATGTGAAGTTGTTGATTGTAAACCTAAAAAATAGAAAATTTCGGCTTTTACTCTATTATTCAAGAATTCGATTGTGAACATTTTTTCTCAATTAGAATCATTAATAATCTTTGCACATAACAAAAAAAATAACATAAACGTACGAAAAAATTTAGTGAGTGATTCGGTGGTTTCGACTGTGCGATATGTTTCATTATTTAATGACTCTCTACTAATTGATCAAGAGACTAAAACTCTGAGTAACATAAAAATAGATAATCATTTTCATTTTCAGTTTATTTTCATATATAAATTCACACAATAGAATTTCAATATACAGAGTATTTTTTATCTTTTAATGATCTGAATAAGATTTTTTCGTCAATTAATAACTCTTTTTCTTTTCATATTACCTATATAGGCATCTAATATAAACAGATTCTATTCTAGCATCACACTAGTGACACTGTCAAAAGTAATAATAAATAATTATCATTTTTAGTTTTTCTTTAGATATGTAATACTTAGGCTCTTGGGGGTTATAACCCATCATTTTTCAAAAATATTATTTTTAGAGATTTTTCTTCCCATTGATGACGGTAAGTAGGTGTGGGTGAGGATAAATGTGAAAGTAGTTTTATTTTGATACAACAAAGTGTAGAAAAAAATTCTAAAAATAATATTTTTGAAAAATGATGGGTTATATCCTACAAGATCCAATATTTATTATGTTAGATTCTTATTAAAAACGTACCAACAGGTGCTAAATATATAGTTGTTCCTCGTGTAAACGATAATTCATCTGGATTTCTAGCCACATAATCATAAAGTGCTACAACTCGTGCTTGATTTGTATCTTGTTCTAACCAATTATTAGCAACTAAATATATAAAAATAAATGCAATAAATTTATAATAAAAATATTTCAAATAAACCTTGTCTTTTTTTAATAATAGAATTAATAAATTTTAACATTAACATTGGTGTACCAAATGAAACAATAAAAAATAAAGCAACAAGTAAACCTGATGATGATGTTGTTTGTCCATTTGTATTTGTCGTAGTCTGTTGTAAACTATTATAAATAGCTGACCATGTTTCTTCTGTATTTCCATGTGTTGATTGTCTTAAATGAAGAAAACGTAATAAGCGATGATAAATATATTTTAAAAATCTCCATAATAAAACAAGTGGATAAAGAGTTGTCAATTCACTTCGTATTCTGGTAAAATGATCAACTACATCAGTTACAGCACGAAATGATGAATAAACACTTGTAAATGTTGATTCAAGCATTAATGATATTGAACGAAACGCATGTATAATAGATTCAATTGATGAAAATGCTGAACGGGATTCATCCATAGCTAATTGAGCAAAATTACTAACTGGCATATTTGATTGTGTACCGTATGGTGATAAACGATAATTATTATAAAAACCTCCAGTTTGATATGAATTTAATGAATAAGGATTTAAATAATTTGTTGGAGGATAAAGACCAAGTTGTTGTTGAACCACTCGAGGAGGAGGTGGAGGCACTACACCTTGTGGCCGTCTAAAATTAATGAAGAAATTTATCAAAAAATCTTTAATTTAGAAGAAGACATACACATGTTCAATGGTTGGTATCAAACCTGGGTTCATTGTGTTAAGTGAAGATGATATTGGTTGATTTGACATTGGTAATGATGTTTCCCAAGGTTTAGGAGCAGCCATCTGAAAGAAAAGCAAAAGACGAAATATTTTTATGTACTTTAAATCTTTCAATGATAAAAGAAGAAATCATCTATAACATAGCCTAGGTTTCTAAGAAAATGAATCATCAATTACATTATGTTTTCTTTTTAATATACAAAGTTTTAATTTTTTTCTGATATTATTAATAAAAATATTATTAAAAAAACTTTAAATTAAAATAATTTTTAATTCGAATTTTATTATTCAAGCGACATCTTTAATAAATCTTATTCTATTGGTCTGTTATTTTCACTTATTTTGCTTATGTTATGTATGGAAAAAGAAATCAAAAATATGTGTTTTGAGATAATAATTATAAACAATAATCTTTCTTTTTTTTATTTCATTTAGATTGTATATTCAATGTTGTTATATTGGAAATTAAACTGCTTCTACAATCAAATTATAACAATGAAAGATAAAGATGCACGTTATTGTAAGTATTTAGTAGTCCAAAGTTTTTGTTTTTCTTCCATTCAAAGAGAAAATAATTATTCGATATAGTATCAAAGACTAATAAGAATATTAATTTGATTTTATATGATTAAAATATACTATTGAATGATATTCCTATAGTAAATATTTCACTTTATTCTTACTATTATTATTCAGTCTTTCAACAATATATAATATCAGCTATAAGATTTCACATACATTTAACCAGATCATCTTCTTTTCATTTTAGTATGTAAATATATTACAGATCATGAGAATTGATGTAAACATTTTCTCGTTTATAATAAAAAACAATTCGATGATTTGTACGTTAATATTCATTAATTACAGATTAAATCCATTGAGTAGGTCCAGGGGTGGCGCGAGTCGACCAACATTGGGGGGTGTAGCGAATTTTTTTGAAAGAGAAGGTCGAGTTTTACAAGTTTTTGGGGGGGGGTGTAACATTAGTTTTGCTAATAAAACGCAAGGAAATTATCGATTTCATGTAGGAGAAAACGAAAATTTTTAATGATTGGGGGGGGTGTTACACCCCCGTCACCCCCCCCGATCGCGCCACCCCTGAGTAGGTCCTATGTCCAACCGAATCCAGAACTGATTTAATGAATGCTACTCTACAAGTGATAGTCTATTATAGCTATATTCTTATATAATCACAATCAGAATCGTCTGAGAAGTGACTTGATACATTTAATCGAGAAAATATGATCGAAAACGTTTCGAATTCGAAAAATTCTATTTACGTTATATCCTCATTGGAAATAAGCAATAATAAATAGAGATTTTTAATAATTTTATACAGAAAGTAGATATATAAATAATTTAGGCATCTTAAGAGTTTATGAATCTGCTAAGCTAAACAGTAATTTATCTTTCATTTTGAAATTTGAATTATTATATTAGGAAAATAATATTGTAGCAGGTAATCCATAATGAGTGAGCCTCTCAGTATTTTACATATTTCTCATCTATAATTCAGTTCAAAAAAAATTTTTTAGAGAAAGATTTCTTGGAAAAATCTTTACAAAATATAGTCATTATTTTGTGAGATATGATACAATCAATTTATTCAAACCGCACAACTTTCAAATGAAAAGCTTTTAGTTTGGGTTAGCATATCTCAGAAAATATGATTTAGTAGGCTCTATAACACTGTATCATCAAATTCTCAAATACATTTGAGTACTATAAATAAATCTTGATAGAACATTGTTGAAGATACTCATGAAAAAAGAAAATATCCTCTATTTTTATGATAAATCACTGTAGAGTCCGAAATGATTTTCTCAAAAATTTAAATTTAACAGAAATTGCAAAAATTTAGAATGTTTATAAATCTCGACTCTGTTTATAAACTCCGACTGTTTATTAATATCGACCTTAATTATTACTTCCGAGAATTTTATACATCTAGCGTTGGTTTAGAAGGTGAATCGAGAATGCATTCAACTAAATCTAGCAATATGTGAAGGCGAGATTATATTCAAAACACTGGAAATTTTAACTTAAGCAAACCACCAATGCTGACACAATTAAACGGTTTTGTATAAATTGTCAGTCATGTAGAACAGAACTCTTTGGTTTTACATTCCGATCATATCGAATGCTTCTCTGTCTGATCTTTTCCATATGATTTTCCTCAGTGTTCTTCATTTACTAAAGAATCCGAAACAACATTCGTTTTCGAAGATTTTAATCACTTATCAAAAATTACAAAAATGTAGAGCTTTACTAATTTGGACAACATTTATAAATCGTTTGAATGTTTATAAACTGAATGAATTTATAAATGCATAAAATGTTTATAAATCAACCTATTTCGGACTCTTCAATGGGATAAATATCCATTACAATGTTCTATTGAGATTTATTCCTAGTATGCGAGTATCTCTGAGAAATTAACTATCTCATATATTTCCACAATAAAGTCGTTATGAGATACGCTAATCAAGTTTTTTATGCTCACTGATCAGAAAAAATTGCATTACAAAGTTGTTTAGTACTTCGACTATAATATTAGTATTTATCAATGAAGTACAAAAACGTTTTTTTAACCAAAATAATCAGTGAAAAAAAGTTTCATCTGAAAGAAAACTTTTATGAATATTTTGTGTAGTTTTTGGTTGAATTGTTATGGAAGTATCTACTAAAAACTTCTTATTTGAAAGTTATGCTAAAAGGACAAATTGAATTTATTACATCTCATAAAATAATAGAAACTATTTAAGACAATAAAAACATCTACATTTTACAAAGAATTTGATAAGGAATATGCAAAATACTAAGAGGTTCAATCATTATGTCCTACCTATTATAAACATATTTATTCGTAATAAGGGTTTTAATTCATAAATCACATTATATTTAATGGCATGATCCACTCTTCCTTCAACTTAAAACGAACGAACTATGAATTTGATCCTATCATATAAAAAATGTGATGAATATTTTATTCTATAAAAATATACTTAAAATGTTGAATTGATAAAAAATAAAAGAATTTAATATCTTCAAACCTTTTCTCTATCTTTTTTTATTAGATTACCTGATTAAACAAAAAATTTGAATGTAGTTTAAATAATCAATATTATTTCTTTTATATATTCCTCACAATATTTTTTCTCGAAAATGAGTCATTTTTTCTTATCGTTATCAGCGTCATAAACCATCGGTCTTGAAATACAATGACTCATTGTATGATTTCTGGTTTTTTCTACTTGATTCTTTTAAATAAATGTATAACATAAATCTTGATTAAACGACTGTCTATGTAATTATTTATCTACTTTGAAAAATAAAATGTTTCATAAGAATGTGTTACATATACATATTTATTATATATTCTTTCGCGTTCGGTCTTTTTTTTTGTATTCTAATATTAACTCTCGAAATTGTTCAAGTGAAACCCTTTGAAGCACGGAATAGCATTGGTGTGTCAATTATGTAATATAAACATATGTGTTCCTTTTTTTTTTTTGCTGGATGACTTGACCTTCACTCTCTCAAAAGGAACTCGTGTCTCAATGCAACATTGATGACGATTACTATTACCTATTACAATTTCAATTTCTTCCTTCTTTTTTTTTCTTCTTTTTCTTATTCTCCCTCCCACTTTTTTTTACTAGTTCTCCTTCGATTACTGCTGCTGCTGTGGTTGCTGCTACAACTACTCTTCATTTTTATAATAGAAGAGTAGAAATAGTACGAGAAAAGAACATTGACGAAAAAGAAAAAAAAAATTAACTTGCATTTTTTTATGTATATGTTACATACATGCGCGCATAAAAAGGAAGAATTGAGTTGACGGTGAAGGACGACATTGACGGGATTTTTTTTTTTGAAGAAATAACTTTTTTTTATTATAATAAAGAAAAGAGAGAAAGAGAGGCAAACACGTAGACACTCACGATTTTTTTTCCGTATTTATTCACGTGGGTTTAAGTGAACTTTTTTTTTGTATTGGGCTCTATGTTTCTCTCTTGTTCTGTCATTGATAGAAAAAGAACATCAACGACGACGACGACAAAATTTCATCTGACTCGTCATCAATGCAGAATGAAGGAAACCGGTGGTTGTTGTACGATGAGAATATAGGCCTAGTAGGATAGTGCTCTATGATTTAACCTAAGCTAAACTTTTCTTTTTCATTTTAAAAAAAAATAAATTTCAATATATATATTTATATTATTCTAGATGCGTCATGGAACGGGTGATAATGAGCAACCTGTTTTCAATGATATTCGAATTGACCTTCGAGGTGGTGGTGGTGGTGGTGGTGGTGGTGGTGGTGCTGCTTTAAATAACAATCAAACATATTATAATAATCGATATCCAACTGAAAATGATCAACGATCACAAGGTTCAGTACCGAGTCGAGTATCAAGATATTCTGGTAAATTAAATTAAAAATAACCTTGAATATAAATAATCATATTTTTTTTTCTTTCTTTAAAAAAAAAAGAATATCCTCAAGTTCGTCCAACTAATCCTTTATATTCAAGTCAATCAACAATAAAAACGCAAGGTTCAAATGGTCAAGCAGGCGGTGTACCAAGTTCAAAAAGTTCAGCTACATTAGTAAATCGTCGTCAAAAATTTGATCCACAAGCACCACGTCGTCCATCAGATTGGAGATGGTTAGCAATATTATGCATCATTTTATTTTTTCCACTCGGTAAAATATAATCAATTTATTTATTTATTTATTTTATATTTATATTCTTTAGGTTTATTTGCATTTGCATTTGCTCGTAAAGCACAAAATAAATTTCGAGATGGTTTTGTTGTAGATTCACATAAACTTAATAAACGTGCACTTATTCTTTGTATTTTATCGATTTTATGTGGCATTGCATTAATCATTGGTTTACTCTTTGGTTTCGATGCTTGGCCTAGAACAAATGGATAAATCTGCATATACATATATATATATATATATATATACATATAATCAATGAGAATTAGATTAGTAAAATCAACTTGTTGTATAATATTGCTTATTGTAAACGCAAGAGAAAAAAACGAACAGTTGAAAATGAACAGTATAATCCATTTGGGATTAATTATATTCTTCCTTTGTTTTTTGTGTTTCTTATGTGAATTATGACTCATTGGAAATGCTCAGAAAGAAAAAAATAATTCATCTTTATCCATCCATGTATATTCTTGTGTGTGTTTATGGTTTTTTTTTTCTATTAAAAAAATTTGATAGATAAATTCATTTTTTAGTTTTCTTTTTCTTTTTTTTTTATGTTTGAAATATTTTAATTTGTTAATTTACTTTTATATTTATCTTTTAGCATAAGTTTGAAATGATAAGAGGATATGAATCTTCCCAATTAAAACTTTTTTTTTAAAATAAGAAATTGAATAAAAATTTTAACTAGAAAATTCTTTTGTCAGATTTAAAAACTTTAAGATTTCATTAAAATAGATGTTTGAGCATTTATTATTTATTTTGTGATTATATTAATCCTATAATTTCGAATGAATTGATTTGCTTACCTTTTGAGATATTAATTATTTGATAAAATTGATATAAAAATTCTTAATCTATTGTTTGACTATTTTAGATAATATCTAATGTCGTCATTTACAAAAACCATTTATAATATATTTTTTCGTCGTTCGGCAACAATTGCTTTAACAACTGTTGTTGGTGTATTTGCATATGAACGTATTATAAATAAATCAGCTGAAAGTATATTTGAACGACATAATGAAGGAAAATTATGGAAACATGTTCAACCACAATTTAAATTACCAACTGATGACGATGCAGAAGAAGGTTCATAATAAGATCACAATGTTTCCAAATTACAATCGAATCCTGGACAAGATAAAAAAAAAAGCAAAAATACTTAGTTATAAACATTATCCTATTCTATTCTCCCATTTATAATAACCGATTTAGTCTTTATTTCTGTCCTTGTTTTCTTTTTTTTTTTCATAATAAACAACTCTTTAGATTTTATATCTTAGGATAAATATAATTTTTTTTATTCATTAAAAAATGAAGAATATATAAAATTAAATTTGAATATAGAAATATATGTCAAAATGTCCTACTGTGATTATTTAATTCATTTCTCAGTAATTTTTCTATATATACATATATTACTACGTAAATATCTAAATTACAATTCATATAATTAGAAGATATTTAATTGTGTACTTGAGACATTCTTCTATTTGTATATACTTGAATTTTAGTAATAAAATTATGATGATGTATTACTTTTAATTTTATTAATCAATTTATTTTCTTTTTCTATACTAAAACTATATTCAAATATAATTGCGTTATTCAGTCCATAATCGACCCTAAGATTAAGACATTAATATTTAGTTTAGATACATCATACCCCCTCTGTCAAATATAATATATTGATAAATCACCTGTCATCTATATTGATTACTATGTTTAGATATTTATCTGATATAAATAATATTATAAATGTATAAATTTTGAAATTTGTTAGATTTTTTATAAAATATTTATTATTATAGAAAATAAAAGGTTTAAATATGAAATTTAATCTTATTTTAATGGAAAATTTATCAAATATATTCTATCTTACAGACATCAATAAAACATGACTTAATCTAACGTTGTATTTTGTTTCTTTTTTCATGCTTCATTAATATATCTGTCATATCAATTTACATTTTCTTATTTATCAAACTCATCACTTCTTATGTAGATTGAATGTAAAGGAGAACAACAACAACAACAAACAATAATAATAGCAGCATACTGCACTCAAGGTGCACGAAATCTTAAAATGAATTACATATTTCAATATGAAACACTTAAACATATAATTATCGGAGAGAAAAATATGCATTAAACTATTTCAATATGTACTTTCAATTAATTTCGACTTTGAAATGTACTGAGATCAAATATACCTGGATATAATCGAAACAATATGTTATATATATATACATATTTCATTTCATAATGTTTTTATTTCAGTTAAAAATATCTACCAACTACAGAAAAAAAGAAAATCGAGTTGATGTACATCTCTCGTTCTAGTCGCAGGACTCACATCTCAAGTACAGACTAAAAAAGAAGAAGAGAAGAAGATATACATAAGAGAAAAAAAATGAAAGACGACTCCTATCGCCATACATACACACACATGCATACACATACAAATACACTCTGTTTGGTTTTTGCATACACTATACATTAAAAAAAGTATTTTACTTTATTTTGGTTCATTTCTCTTCTTATTAGAAAATTTTCTTTTTCTTTTTCTTATATTTTTTCTTTTTTTTTTAATAAAATCTCATATCATTAAAATCACAATCATGTGGTAAAGAAATTGTTGTTGAAGGTGTATAAGCAGATTCTGTTTGTAATGTATAATTTTTTCCTTCATTATTATCCCAATATTCTTGTCCATTAACACAATAACGTAAAATAAAATCAATTCGATCAACATCTGCTGGTATATCAATAGTAAATTCGAATTGATCTATATTACGAAAATCATTTGAATGACAACGATGTTGAGCTTCACGTTCACATGTATTTAACCAACGATTAAATGTATATTTAATAGAAACATATTTCCAATAACTAGCATTTGTTACCCATAATGTACCAATAAGTTGTTGTTCACCGGTCGAACAATATTTAAGAGGTATATCAGCATATTCTAATTTTATTTGAGATTTCCATATTTCATGTAAATAAATATCTGGATGTTCGGAATTTGGTTGACGATATAAACAAAAAAATCTTCTTGGCAATATTGTTTCTTTAACTTGCTTATTGGATGTTAAAGCAACATCAAATGACCATGGTTTATGTTCTAAACGTGATGTATTTGGTACATAGAGATTATTTTTTGTAAATGATGGAGGTGATGATGATAATAATGATGATCCTAATAAAAATGAAAATTCTTTTGATTCATCATTATTTGATGAATGAATATATTGCACTTGTGCTAATTCACGACCAATAGAGTCGGCAAAACGAACATTTTTTTTTGTTGTTCCTACTGAATTTATACGTTTAAGGCCACCAGTAAACGCATTTGGACTTGGTGGATTTGAAGTGATTCTTAGAGTTGGTGAAACAGATGATGGAAGTGGTGACACAGTTATTGGCGATGATGGATGTGGTGAACATATTCTAGGTGTTTCAACATTTAGTGCTTCAACAGGTAAATAAAATTCAGGTGGAGTGTTCGAGATGACCTCTTGTGGTGATGATGTTGAAGCTGTATGACGATAAAATCGCTGTCGTAATCCTGAAAGAAAGAAAAAATTAATAATATAAAGAATTTTTTTTTCAATTAAATTAACTTACGTCTTCCTCGATATCGACTAAGTGAAGTTGTTTTTTCCTCATCAGTATTTGTTGTATTTGATTCTTCATTTTCTGAAGTTTTTGTTTCACTAATATTAGTTGTATCTTCTTTATTATCATTATTTTTTTTTAATTCTAAATTTTCATTATTTTCTTGTAATTTTTGTTGATTAATATCAAGTTTGTCCAATAAATCTACTGTTGATTGTGTATCATCAAGTGATGTAGAATTTCTTGTTAATGATGAACGTCTTTTTCGCCTGCGAAAATGACGTTCACAATGTGTTTCAATACCATTTATAGTTGGACTTATATCAAATAGAATATCTTCATCTAATTGTTGACTTTTTATTTCATCATTATTTATTAATAATTGTTCTGTTGATGGTTCAATACTAACAATAGAAGTTATATTGTCAGTTTTATCATTATTTAAATCTTCTGTTAAATGGGTAGACACCGGTTGAATTTTATCACAGTTTAAAGGTAGAATATCATCAAAAGGAATTTCATCTTTTTCCAATTCATTTAATTGTAAACATGCATCAGAAATAGGTGATGATAAAGCAAAAACTACAGGCGTATTATTAATATGTCCATTTGAATTTATTGATTGTGTATGATATTTCGACATGTGTGGTTCAGATGCAAATCGTGTTAATAAATGTATTATTCGTGTTGAATCTTGTAAAAACAATCTTTCATCTACTGAATGTACCATTGGTAATGGTGAATCTTTTTGTGATGATGATGATGATGATGAAAATGATGATGATGTTGATCGATGTATACTTATATTTGGTGTACGACGTGTTTGTTGTTGAACAAGTATATGTGCCATCTTAGAATTTTGTAATGGTGGCAAATCAATTTGTTGTTTATGTGTTTTATCAAAATGTAAGAGAGATTTTGATGAATTGTTTAAATCTTCCTAAAAAAGAAAAATTTTTTTTTTAAATATTTATTCTATTAAGAATATCCTTACAAATTTATCTTGTCTGTTATACATATAAGAAAGATTTTTATTTGTTATGGATAGATATACATTCATTGCACTCTTCTAGAAAAGTTAAAAGAACTACATACAAAAAAAAAAATAATCTATCGAATGGTCAACGCGTGATCGATGCATGTTAGTACGCTGCAAAGATCTTTATCAGGGCTTCTACTTTTCTTTTTTTTTTGTTATTTCAAAGAAAATGGTTGGATATTAACAAAGCACATATATATATATGTATGACTTTATAGCGGTCAATAGTTCATCTTATGAGTGTATCTAATAGTCTTTCCCTTCTGCTCATACACAGTTGTTCATGTTATATCATGATGCGAACGCGTGCTTAATGCATGATCTTTATTTACTAGTAAGTAAATGCTCTAGATTACACGGCTGTTACTGTTGTTGTCATTATCTATTTGGAGAGAGAAGAAAAATGGAGAACAAATTCTATGCTAGAAGAATCTAAACAGCAGGACGACGAGAGGTACTTTTTTCTGTTCTGACACTTAAATATTAATATGTCGAGCATACTGTACTTGAAATAATTCTGCGTTTTATTTTTATTTACCCAAAAAAATACCGATCCAGATCACTCGAATATGTTGTTGTATGATGATGTATACAGATATATTCTAAATTTCTGTTCACGCAATGGAAGCGTGTGTCGGCAGGTGTGTATGTCTGTGCACAAAATCGAAACTATCATTTATGTATATATACGTATACATATATATATACAAAGAGCGAGAAAGAACGAGAGAGGAAAAGAGGGAGTGCACGATAGAGAGAGAGAGAGAAAACGCTAAGCCATCATCCTATTGTTTGTTTGTTTGTTTACTATTTCGAAATTATATTTGTCATTGCAGCGAACACTACAGTGAAATTTGCCTTTGCTTCTTTTTCTCCCTGGTGGCTTCATTCGGTGAGGTGAAAGGATAAGAGCAAGACAGAAAAAAAGAAAAAAAATGAGAAAAAAATTTGTTATTTATTACTAGTCAGTATTGCTCGTCTTTGACACCGAGAAAAAAAAATAACAACATGTATATATGAAAAAAATCTTGGCTATAGATAATCAACATATATCAATAATATAACACATTTAAACAAAAATTAAATGCATTTTTTTATACATAAAAGCTGAAACAGCTGTAGATTCTCTATCATTAGAACAAACCAGAAAAGAAAAGAAAAGAAAAAAAACTAGGGGTAAAAAAACGTATGACGCCGAGGTTTGTGATGTCATTTTATCAACATGGATCACGCAGCTAATGTATGGTAACAAACGTGGCTACTGCCTTGTCGTGATAATACAAATAATAACCAAGTAAAAGAAAAGAATATAGGATAAAATTGATGCTACTGATAAAGGACGACTCTCAGCTCAAGGTAATACTGCAGTATTGCATGCGCGCAGTATATGGTGTCTATAATATGGCCTGATTATTTCTATAAGTCATAGTATATTCTTTTTCAAAAGAATATGTACCCATGCATATCGTTATTGTTATTATGACTCAAATAATAATAAAGTACACTGATATGCAAAAAATATAAGATAATGTGTTTGATTATTAATAAAAATTCTATTTCTTATTGTACATATATATATACGGAATAGAAGTATCATTAAAAGAAGAAATGTCAACAGTAGTTGTTGAAAAAAAGAAGGCTTTTCTTTTTTTGTCGATTATAAAGTGATGACAATCACTTGAAGAATATGTTTTTATATCTTTGTCTACATGATAGAATTTGTTTATGATGGTAGAAGCGATCATATAGTACACTTAATTTTGATAGACATTCTTTCTTATTCTTTTTCTTAAGTTTCATATTTTCTTTTTCTGTTCTGTTTAATCAAACTAAACAAGTAGATCGCTTCATCTGTTTTTTTTTGTTATTTATTTAGAATTTAACAGCAACATATCGACTATATACTTCTATTCATTCTATATAAAAAATGGCTTCTTTTCATTTTTTTTCTCATTCCTATTAAATATATATTATCTGATGTTGATTTCGCACATATTACATTTTTACCCTATTAAATGTGTTGCCCGCTCGTCTATATTATATACATATATACCTGTTAATATTGATAATATAATGACTATTGGATGTCTCTTTACCTCGAAAAGTTGATTATTCATCATAATTTAAACGAAAAGAAATGAAAAGTTAAATTTATAATCACATTGTTAATCGATAATGTTCATATAAAAAGAAATAATCATAGTATAATGGATTATAAATGCACGTCTTCACGAAATGCACTTAAAGACGTATCAAATCATATATGATAAAAAGAAAGAATATCGTATGAAGAAGTATTACGTATAAAACATCTCATATAGTTTTTTTCTATTATATCTCGCATCTGTAATAAAGGTCAAAGTCAGTATCATCAAAGTCTAATAATAACACAGTCTCTACGGCATTTTATTCTCTTTCTCACTTGTTGCTTTAGCACGTGTCATATCAACGTGAATGAAGTAATAAAGGACGAAAAGAATGTTTTTTATAAATTGTATATTTCATTTTTTCTTTTTTTCATATAATTAAATATTCGACTTCGTACTGTGTTTGAATATTAAAATCAATTTGCCTCGAAGACATATATTTTCAATGATTTTTCACTTTGCTTTGTACATTTTGTAAAGAGTTTCATTTACTTACTTCAAGTGTTCGAAATGATGAGTTCACTGTAGTAGTAAGTGAAGATGAAGATGGTGATGTTCGTTGTCGAGTAAAGCAAGTTATTCTTGCTGTAATATTAAGCATAGACATAAATATAAGTGTAAATAAAAGACGAATTTTATTTAATAAAATTCGACGCCAATAAATACAAAGACGTTTAAGAATTGTTAAGAATGACTGAAAATAAAATAAAAACAAGAAAATATTTTTTTTTATCAAATTATTAACAGAAATGGATAATGATTATGATAATTATAACATACATTATTTTCTGTTAGTGTTAAATCAGACCAAATATTAATTTGTTGTTGTGTTTTTTCTTCTTCTTTTTCTTCTTCAATATGTTCAGTTAATGGTTGGTCTGTTGGGAAACTAGTTGTATCAAGATTATTTGAGTCGTCTTTATCTGTAAACAACAACGAGCCAGGCATTCAGGACAGTAAAACAAATTATTCGTTTTGTTTCCTTCTTCAGTTTATTTTTTATTGTACTTAGAACATTGAGAAGAAAAAAAAAAAGAGTTTTGCGTTCGGTTTTTTTGTTTTCTACCCTCTGTCGTACGATTTCTTATACCAGACGGCTAGACGTGCAATAGATGGAAAAGAATATAGAAACAACAGTGCAAAAAAAGGAAAAGAGAAAATAATGATAGAAAGAGAAAATATATGAAGTTTCGTTCTCTTCCTTTTTCTTATGTTTCTGCCCAATATTGCGCCAACATATCAATAGTCCTGTTCATTGGAAAGAGAGATGAAGATCTCTCTGAATTTTTCTTTTCCTCGTTCTCCGTTTTTTTTCTTTTTTCCTTACAGAAACAGATAAAAACAATATGATCAAATAAATGTCTAGAGGAAAAATATGGCAACGAATTCAACGATGTTTTTTGCGTCCGCTAACCTTTTCCATATGATTAGAATCTCTACTAGACATCTATATTTATATAGATGTCATTTTTATATCTTTTCTTCGTAATCTTTCTTCTAAAAAAGAAAAGAACGAATTTTATTATTGATATAGTTTTTATTAAAACTACAGGAAAAGGGTAACAATAATCGACCGAAGCCAAAGATCGAATTGATTGATTATTATAGATGCCGTCACATACTTCAGTCAATCAGTACATTAAATTCTCTTCGGTTTTATGTTAGTTGATAGAAATCTTGTCAAGAAACTTTCTTAGTTTACAAGTTTAACATAACATCAAATTTCGAAGTCAAAATGATTTCTTTTTTATTGCAAACATTCGCACTTACATAACATATCCATGTCCAGAATGAAAGATATGTATTTATACTGTGTAAAACATGTGCTTGACCTAGTCTGATCTTATTTTTTGACTTGAAAATATGTCCAAGCAAAGTCGAAAAAATTTCTATTTACAGACTATAGATATCTATTAATCTGGTTCATACTTATCAATCTGTCAGAAGAATAATCTTAAAATCTAGTTCTAAACAAAAAAAAATTGTTTATGCAGTGCATCATATTGATCTTATCTTATCAGTAAGTTATATTGAAAAATGTATACTATGGTTTAAGCCTTGTTACAATCTGTTGCTATTAAGAACAATATTAAATACAACTTATTCAATGATAATTGATCATTTCAATGCGAAACATATGTTGATCGAACTATTAGCAAAATTTTTAAACAGAATACAATAGTCTTAATGACTTTGAATTGTTTCATAAATCTTACAATCAATTAATTCTAATATTGAAATATTTACGAGAAGAAAATTTCTTTGCATGATTGTTTTTTATTGCTGTTATTTCATTAAAAAGATAAGTTCATGGCATAGGAAATAAATAATCTTACAGCAAGAGAGATGTAATATAATATTAGACTCATATAGAATGATGAAATTGACGAGTCAATCTTGATAACATGTTTATTGTAACTCCGTTTTTTCTTAACTTTCGTATTATTCGGTTCAATAGAAAATGTAAGATAGTATGAGAATTTCATTTAAAATTGATTTATACTTTGAATAAATAATATTGACTTTTATCTAAAATCGAGGCAAATACAGATCTAGAAGGAGCATGTTAAATGATTTTTATTAGTGTAACTTTATAGAAGAGAATTGTATTGATGAAATCTGACATCTGAACAAATATTATATTAAGATCTTATTTAAAGTAATTTATAAAAAATTTTCTATATATTTTCCATAAAAACATAGCATCAATAATTGAATTACTAATGACAATTTCAATCGTTTGAAAGATTTATCGTAACAAATATCTTTATCTCAATTGATTAAGATTAAGAAAAGATGTCATTTCACACTATGTGCAAATAAAAATCTTACTTTGTTCTGTTTATTGTTATATTATATGGAAAACTTATTTTGTTTAAAGTTAGTTAATTATACGAATATCTTTCAATTCATAGTTGACAAATAAAAATACATCGAATTGGTTTTGATACGTATTGCAATTAAACATCATTGATATCAATTTCAAATATAAACTTTCGTTGAACCTAAAACCAACAAAAAATTCCTCTTAAAATCAGAATCAAAGAACAAATTTGATCTAAAATACTACTGATTGTTCCTTCATTCATTTTAATTCTATTTATTCGAACATTATGCGTTCTAGATGATCTAATAATAAATGTCAAATACATTTCAACATCTAGTATATTTATCTTTATCCAACGTGAATTTACTCAATCAAACAAACAAAAGCAGTATATGGTAAATAACTAATCATTAATATTAACTTGTTATTTATCAACAATAACATTGGTCAAATATAAATTAAATTTATTCTATCATAATCTTATTACTTTATTTTACTATGTACACTATAAAAGTAAACATAATCATTATATTTGTACCTATAAAACAGTTTTTTTGTCCTTTATTTGATAATAAAAGAGAGACATCTACCTTTGACAGGTATATATTTATGTAATTGACTGCAAGGCCAATCGCTCTGTTTTTTTTCTTTAGACTCATTTATTTCCTATTATTTTTGATTCATTTTATCAACACATAGTGTCACGTCGTCCACTTGTAGTCATGATTATTACACATGAATAGTGTGAATGATGTCTTCAATCATGAATGACCATAATTGAGAATGTTCTATACTTAATTTTTAAAGTGAATAATACCGATAGGATCTTGACAATAAAATATTATTTTAATAAAAATTAAAGAATATTCTAATATTTAGATAGTAATTTTATTTCTTATATGGCATCAAAAGGCGGTTCTGGTCAATTAAATAAAGGTAAATAGAAATTTAAAATCTAAACACTATTTTCGTACTTGTTTTTTTAATTTATATAATTTTTAAGATAAAAGTCGTTCTTTTAATACTCTTGAGCCGGAACTTAATCGTCAAGGATCTCGTGATTCTAGCCAAATAAATTGTTTTTTTAAAGCATGTGATCGAGAAGCAAGTGAAAAATTATTAAATGAATCATATGCATGTAAGATCTATAATATAATATTTATTTATTTATTTATTTTATTTTTGTTATTTTTAATTATTTAGATAAACATAAAAATGGTTTATATATGATTCGTCAATCAAATCGTGATGAAAGTAAATTTGTATTATCATTAATTAAAGATGGACAATGTTATCATTATCGTTCACATCATGTTGGAAATGGAACATTTCTTGATGAAAAAACTGATTCAATTTTTTATTGTAAATTTATTATTTAATTAAAATGAAATATAGAAATTACTTTTTTCTTTTGTTTTTTAGCTTTGGATGAATTACTTGAATATTATCAAGGTGATGGTGTTCGTCATTTACGTTCTCCATTAACAACACCATTACGTGGTGTTCCATTACCTGCATTTGCTCAACGACGTGGTACAACAACTGTTCTTCATCAAGCAGCTACTGAAGGACAACGTGATGTTATTAAATTACTTCTTAATGATACAAGTTGTCCTGATATACATTCAAAAAATGAAGAAGGTTTTTAGAACAAAATATTTCGATAAAAAAAAACAAAGTTTCTTAATTTATTTTATTCAAGGAAATACACCATTACATGAAGCATGCTTTTTTGGACGAGATGATGCTGTTAAAGTTTTATTACAAGCCGGTGCTAGTTGGAAATTTGTTAATAAACTTGGATGGACACCATTGCATGTAAAATAAAATTTTTCTATTATTAATTTATTCAAACAAAAAAAAGAAAAGAAAAAATTTCTTTTTTATTTAGCAAGCAGCTTTAGGTAATTGTCCAACTACTGTTGATCTACTTGTTACTCGTAGTCATGCAGATGTTGATTCACGAAATCCATTTAATTTATATGCACCAATTCATTGTGCTGCTGCATGTAATAATATTGAAACTATTCAAGTAATTAAATCAATAAAAAACCTATTTAATAATCACTAAGTTTTATTATATAGACTTTGATAGCACATGATTCACCATTACGACCATTGACAGAAGATGGAGAAACACCATATGATTTAGCTATTAAACATAATGGAAATGAATGTACGGAATTATTAGGTAAAATATTAATGATGTGTTTCTTTTTTAATTAAAAATTCAAGACAAAAGATGTGTTTTATATTCATAGGAGCTATGAAATCAAAACCTGCTGTATCTCGTCGTTCAAGTTATTATCATGGTTCATTATCGAATAGTGTATGTAAATATTATATAATTTTGTATCCAATAGAATTTCTTTTTCTCTATTATAGCAAATGCGAGCTATATTAAATTATTTCAAAAAAAATGATGGTTATTTTTTTGTTCGACAAAGTTCATCTGTTCAAGATGATTATGCAATATCGATTATTTGGCAAAATAATCTTGTTCATGTTAAACTTCATAAAAAAGTAAAATTAAATAAAAAACAGATTATTTTCTTCATTTGTTTTTTTTTACTTTTATTTTTTATATAGAATTTAAAATCATACTATTTCGAAGATCGTCTTCATTATCATGATAGTCTTGAACATGCTATTGATTATTTTGTGAAAGTATATAAAAGTGTTGTTAAACCATTAAGTCAAGGTAATAATTTCTTTCTTGAGTTTATTTTCAAAAATAAAATATATATTTTAATTTAGAAGCAGCAAAAGCGGCTTATACAAATGAAGGTTTACCTTCAATATCTCAACGATTATTTACACCAACGAATAAAAATTTAAAAGCATCTGTTGCATTATCACGTGATTCATCTAGTTTTGATATGGGAACTAATTCCGGTTAATTTTTTTTTTTTATTAATATTTAAATTTTTTTCTTTATCTCTATAGAAGTCCATCCATTCACTAAAGGGCGTACACAAAATGTACATAATAAACAAAAAATGCTTTCCACTATTGGTAATAGAAAATTTATAAATTTATTTTTTGTTATATTTATGTATATAGAACAAAGACTTGTTAATCCACTTGTAAATAAAAAAGTGGTTATTATTCGTGAAGAACAATTAAAAATTGGAAAATTATTAGGTGAAGGAAATTTTGGAAAAGTTTTTGCTGGAGAATATCGAGATGAACATGGCAAATTTGTAAATTTATTATATAAAAAAAAAAAAAAAAATTTAATCAATGATGATTCTTTTTTTTTTCTTAATAATATTTAGGTTCCTGTTGCGATTAAAGCGTTAAAAGCAACTATGGATTCAAAATCTAAAGAAGAAATGAAAAAAGAAGCTTTTGTTATGAAAGAATTATCACATCCATGTATTGTTCGTCTTTATGGTGTATCTCAATCGAGAACAATGAATAGTACATTAATGGTATTAATGAATTATTTTAAAAATATTTTTATTTTCTATTGAATGGCTCAATTAAATGCTCGATATTTTTGTTCAGGATAATTATTATATCTTCAACAAAATCAAATATTGCCCGTCGCTTCGGTTATTAGTTCAAGCAAACTAACATTCTACGCACTAATAACAATATTTATGCTTTTATTTATGTTTGATTTTGTTTGTTTCTTTTTTTTTTCTAATTTATTTATTTATTTAATATTTTCGTAGATTCAAGAACTTCTTTCAATGGGATCATTATTAGATTATTTAAAAAAACATATAAGTAATTCAATACGATCATTATTTAGTCTATGGATAACACAAATAGTACATGGAATGGCGTATATGGAAAAAAAACGTTTTGTTCATCGAGATCTTGCTGCGAGAAATATTTTAATGCAATCTCATTCACGAGTAATTAAAAAATTAAAACTAATAAATTGATATTTTCTTTGTCCTTTTTTTCTTTTATTAGATAAAAATATCTGATTTTGGTTTATCACGTAGTGTTGATTCAAATGATTATTATCGTCAACAAAGTGATACACCAATGCCAATTGCATGGTGAGAAAAAAAAATAATAATGATCTATATAGATTCAGTAAATCTTTCAAATTATCTTTATTTCTTTCTCATAATTTTGAAATTTATCCTTTCTGAAATGTAGAAAATCATTTAAATGAAACAAAATTTAATAAAGTCTTAATTAAACAATACTTTATACTATTGTAGGTATGCACCAGAATCACTTCATTACTTTAAATTTACAAGTAAAAGTGATGTATGGTCATTTGGTGTTACAATGTGGGAAATCTATACATTTGGTCAATTTCCTTATGGATCAATGCCTACTGAAGAGGTTTATTTTCTTATCAAAATAAAGTTTCAAAGTCTTTCTATTGACAAGAAATTTTTTATTTAGATCTATCGATACATTGATTCTGGTGGTCGTCTTCATCGTCCAGCAGGTTGTACTACTTCTATATACGATGTAATGCTTCGATGTTGGGCACCTGAAGCTGATGATCGACCATCATTTCCAGATTTACTTAAAATATTTGCTAATCGATCAGAATTTGTTTCAGCTGTTCAACATTTTCATTCAATATCAAAATATTAAAAACAAAAACAAAAACACATTTACACATATCAATTATTTATTTAATTAATTACGTTAGAAACACACACACACAAACATATAAATTTTATTGATTTATTAATGTAAACAATAAAAAAAAGAACACCACTAATTTTAATTTATCATTTGTATAAAAAAAAATCAAATAAAAAAAATTCTTCTTTTTTTTTTATTTTGTTTATTTCATTTTTTATTTTAAGCTATAGTATCCGATTTTCGATTATCTTTATCTCGTTTAGCATTAACAATACTAGCTCTCATTCGACTTAAATCACGTTTTCCTTTAGATAATTGTGTACCTTGAGAAAATTCAAGAAAACGTAATACTTTTGCCCAATCACATGATTTTTTATCACTTTTTTCTAATGATTGTGTACGTAAAGCATCTTCATCTTGTTTCATTGTTTGTCGTTTATTTTCCATACGTGTATGTCGATCATGATACCAACGTTCTAGATCCTGCTTAGCTTGTTGTCGTAATTCTTCTATTTTTCGTTTTTCTTCGGCATCTTTTTCAGTTATTTGTTGTTGACGACGAGCATTAAATGCTTCTAATGGAGTTAAATTTTCCGTTAGAGGTATTTCGGTTGATTGCAGTTCATTTGTATCCGTTGTTGTTGTTGATGATGATGGTACAGGATTTGAAAACATATCAAATGATGAACTATCTTCTTGAAAAAAATGATGTAAAATATAAAAGTAAAAAAATTTTTTTTTATAATAAAAACCTGTTTGTTGATCTGGTGTATCATTATAAAGAATATCATCTACTGGTGGTGAAACATCAGTCGTAAAATACAGACCTGATTCATTTGTATTCGATGGAATTGTAAACATATCATCATTGACTGTTGATGGAAGATTACTTGTAGAATATGAATCTAATTCATTTGTATTTGATTGATCTGTAAATATATTATCATCATATGATGCTGCTGGTGGCGGTGCTGAACCAAAATTATCTAAAGTATCATCGCCTAATATGTTAGATTGTGGTAATGTTGTATTAGATAAATCCTAGATGAAAATAAAAAGAAGAAAATAATTTTTAGCCATCAGAAATTGAACTCTTTTTTTTACATTGTCAATAACCCAAGAAGCATCTTCTTGATGATCATTACTAGATATATCAGTTAATTTTGTAGTTGTTGTATTATCAATACTTCCAGATCCGAATAGGTCATCTTCTTGAATATTTGTATTTTGTGTTATTGATGGTGCTTGTGTTGCTTCAGCAGGTTGGTTGAAAAAATCGAAATCATCCATTTTTTTGCGCGCAAATGTCTATTTTAGTAACTGCTTTTTTTGTAATATTGACCAAGTTTGTTTTACACTTCTTCTTTGTCTTGACCTCCTACGTGTCTGTTTTTATCATTGCACATAACTTATCTTTTTTTCTTTGTGTTGTTAATAAACAAATAAGACATAGAAGATGAATAGATATAAATAAAACTCTTCTCATGCTCGTTTTCTCTTTCAAATATGTTAGATATGAACATATAAAGATAGTGTTTCATTTATTTGTTATATAATACTATCAATAATTATTAATTAATGAATATTTTTGATTAGTCAATTATCAAAAAGATCTCATATTAATCTTTTTTTTTTCATTATTTGCATTTTAATATAAATGACGCATTTATATAAATCCATGTGTTGACGCAGAACAGAAGAAAAAAAAAACACTGCATTTGGTTATTTTTCCTTTTTGCCAGAATATGACTAATTGTTACTCTTACCCAACAGTAAGACAGATGAATCATAACCGCCTACATCATGATTTATAAAGAGCATACACAGCACAAATGTTGTTTTTTTTTCTTAACTTTTGCGTTGATATATTGTTCTTCTAGATTATACTTAAAAATCAATATTTTTTGTATTCATGTCCTCCGCATACAATTCATCCGCTGGTTTAAATCAAGTAAGTTTAATACAAAAATAATCTTGTTTTTTTATTGTAAATAAAATAAAATTTATTTAGTATGATTCTGATATAACTATTATACGTGATTCAATGTTTGATGAACATAATGATGAGTATGTAAATAATACGTATGTACCTATAATAACACGTTTAAAACAAGCTAATAATTCATCTGAAAATAGACAAACGACAAATCCACCAATAATTAGTAATAATAATAATAATAATAATAATGATAATAATAGAAATGATTATATATTTGTTGATCATAATCCACAAGATCACGCTAAAGAACTTGAACAAATTTTATCAAATTATATAAAAGATCTTAAACAAGAGACAAATACACAATTTGATTGTAGTCGACAAATAGTAATACATTTAATGGGTATTATTCGTTCTGCTTATCCAAATGATCAACAAAAAATGATTGAATTAGATAAAGTAATGGAAGAAATAGCAACATTACATGATAAACGACATCTTGAACAACGGGAAAAACTTGAACAATTACGTACAGAAATTCATCAATTAAATGAAATGTTACAACCAACAGGACATGATCAATTAATAGAAAATAATCAAACATATTCAATATCGAATAATATATCTCATGGAGAACGTAAGAATTAATAAAAATAAATTTTCAAATATTGTTTTCTTTTGTTATAATAGCTTCAATAATGTATGATTATAATCAATGGACTGAAATAGAAGATGATACAAAAAAACTTCATGAAATTATTCAATCACAAAAAAATCAAATTAATGAAATCGTTACTTTAGTATCTCAAGCAGGTAAATAATTAATTTTTTAAATATTTATAAATAATTTTATTTTTTATAATAGCTGCTTCGACATGTCATAATCCAACTACTGTTTCAATTAATGATTCGAAAATTTCATTAACTAATAATCAAGATACACAAGTTTCAGACACTCATCTTGTCAGTAGTCTTGTACAAAAAATTAAAGATATTGCTGAACAAAAACCACAACAACAACAACAACAACAACAGCAATCGACTCCAATTGTTTTACCAGAACATACAACACTTCAAAATCATTCACCTGGCGCATCACCTGATGCATCATTGTCTACTTTAGTTCTTGAATCACTTAAACAAACAGTTGACAAAAAAACGCAACGAAATGAGGAAGAAGATACTATACAAATTGATAATCAAGAAGTGCATGATAAACAAATTGAAAATGAAGTACCAATACATGAAGAACCACATGTACCAGTTGTTATTCCTGTAATACAGAAACCTGCTCCTCAAAATGAACGTGAACAAGTTCCTGCACCACGTATTTCTCCTCAAAACGAACGCGAACAAGTTCCTGTAATACGTATTTCTCCTCAAAACGAATCTAAGAAATGTCCTGTTTGTGGTGAAGAATTTCCACCAGCAACTGATGATATAGCAATGTATGATCATATTGAAAAATGTTTATTTCCATCGGGTACAGCCACTGCACCTAAAGATTATGCATGTCCAAATTGCAATCGAAAATTTCCAGGCAATGATGAAAAAATTTATCATCAACATTTATCGGATTGTTATAATAGAGAAATATAAACTATGTTTTAAAAGAAACAATATTTATAAAAATTAATCGTCTAATATTTTATAGTTCGAATCATATAGACTCGAGCAGTCACACTGCCTTCTTTTTTTCAAATAAAAATATATTTTGTCCATTCGAAAGTTTCTCATAAATAAATATAGATATCGAAATAAATGATAAGAATTTAATGAATGTATAAAATCTACTTTTTTTTATGATTAAACTTTGATCTTTTATAAAATCTTTTTTTTTTAACTATCTCAACATCTCAAAATGATTGTTTTGTAGAAAAAATTTATATATTGAAAACTTTAAATGACATTCAAACTTCATTAAATAATTCTAAAATGATTTAAAAACAAGTCATTAATCAAAAAGCAAAAATATTTTTTTTTATCGTAATAAAATATTTGTTTAGAATTTTCTCTTTTAGATATCTTATATATAATCATAAGACTAATGAATAATAAACCAAAAATTTTATAAAATATGTTATCACTATCTTTATCTTTTCTTATTATTATTCATGTGATTCTTTCTTGCTGCATTTCTTGGAAAAGAAATATTTTTTTTGAGTCCAACTAAAAACAAGGTAGCTATCAAATCTCGTTGATCATTATATTTGTGCCCAAGCGCAACACATCAAAGAATATGAATGAAAAATTTTTACATTTCAAAATTTATTTTAGAAAAAATGTTCACATTCATGTAGAAAATATTGGATTAAATCAACGCAATATTAAATAGATACAGGATAATCTAAAAAAAATATTCTACAATCAAACAGATAGAGTTTTTCTTCAGGAGCAGGTAAGAAAAGTATATGTAAAGTGTTCTATAAATAATTTGTAGTCATTATTGAAGAGAAGGACAAGAAGAAATTAAAAGAAAATTGATGAATGATAAACATTAAGTGAACTTTCAAAAAACATGTTCGATAATGAAGACGTAAAATTGAAATCTGTTTACGATACTTCACCTCCTTCTTAGCAAAAAATGGTAAAAAATTCTTTATTGATGTACTCTAAAGATAGACTAGATATTAATCTTTCGACTTGTGCGTGAAGGAGTTCAATCCAATATGCCGTTAAATTTTTATTTGATTTTTACGAAAAGCTGTTGTTCCAAAAATTGTCAAAGTTTCACTGTCTGCTATAAGATCACCATAACAGATTGTTCATAGAATCGTTAGAAAAACAAATTTTCAACAGTTTGTTATAGCATTATATTTTTCAAACTTATCATGCGTATTACTCAATTCCAGTTCATTACTATCCCGATCTAATCTTATTCGTTCGAGCTGAAATATTGATCACATATATTTCGAGGCATCCTCTATAGGTAAAATTGACTCTTTTCATTTTTGATCTTTCCATTCAGATTTATAGAATTCTGTGAACCAGGAGATTGAGTTTTCAAAAAAATCTTTCAGCATTCTCTTTATAAAAACCAAAATAAAATAAGATTTTTGAAAAGATAATTCACTTCTAGAACATAAACTATGGCCATTGAGCGATGTTACTGCTTCACTTATTTTCACTTTATAACGACAATTTTAACTGTTGCTATTCATTATCGAAAGCTTGATACATTCCATTCGATTATGTTAATGCTCCTGCATATCTTAACTGATTGTAAAAAATTTGCAACAACTGTCACTTGAACCACTTCGTTTAGAAAAAATGAAATACTATGTAAATTATCTCCTTATGGATAATTTCTGCTAATTAATTCACTTTCAAACTAATACTGAGACAATTAACTTTAAAATTGTCAGAATGTGGAGTGTAGATGTGAGATAAATAACTAAATATCGAAGGAAAAAACCTCAGTAGAATCAACATTTATTTAAGATGGGACGTAATATTAGTTCTATTTCATTATCTCTGCTAGTTATTACTTTACAGTTCTTTTATTAATACACTTCTTTTTGCGCAAGATGCTCATTTTCTAGTATTTTTTTTTACAGTAATTTACGTTTGATGTGTCAATAAAATTGATACTAAATTTGATAAACTCATCATCATCGATAGGAGATATCGATAATCATATACCTTCATTTTAGAAAATATAATATGAAAGGAACGTTGGTAACTACCAATGAAATTCGTCTATTATCAAGTAGTGATTATTTGTAGATATTTACTGACTAAGATTCCATACCGCTAAAATCCAAGCTGAATGTTATCAATGTTTTGCAGTAAATATCATTAAGATTTACTTACAGATAGATTCAGAGTTGGCTTTTAGTCTTCAATTCTTCGCTTATGTGATCATTTCCTTATCTATAATGACATAATGACAGTCAGACTTTGATAATAAGTATAACAGGGATAAAAATGAAAAAACAATGAGCATATAGGAAGAACATAGATCTTTTCTTTTAATAAACTGATTATTTGTGCGATTGGGTCATAAATTAAAAATTGGAGTCCGCTCTTGCTCTCCTTGCGTTTGTTTCAATCTATGACGTCCCAAAAAGTTTTCACATCTTTTATAGAGACAGATTCACTTTTTAAGATTGATCAAAAGAAATTCTTCTCGTTATACTATCGAAGATCATTTTTTTCAGTTGCAAGATATAAATTGCATCATATGTACAGATATGATAAATTAAAATATATATAATTCATTTATTCAGTCACGCAAAATGAATTTATTTCATACACAATCTAATCAATGACGGAACTAGGATTTTGGGCTAGATAGGGCTCAGTCCCTCCAAAAATTTTCGATCGACTTGAGGTGTATGAAATTTATTCATCAATAAAGTAGACGTCAAAAGTATTTTCCCACTGTTCTTTTAGCCATATCTTAAAACTATACAACATTAATTTAATTTCATAATATGCTTGTGTATTAAAGGTCAAGTGCTATGTATAGACACCTATTTAATATGAAAAAGTCTTGAATAAAAAATACATTAAAAGAAATCAAATTTCAGTGCTTAGAAAAAAATGACATAAAGATTCGTAAAATTAGAGTTTTGTTATAGGATACATTCATGAGGATCAAGCACAAAAGATGCAAAATGTTCAGACAATCTTTCACGCTAACGGACTTTGTAGAGATTTTTTCGCTGGTCATTTTTGTATAAAACCATTTGGAGATTCATTGAGAAATGATAGTATCATTGTCAAAATATTGAACACCCTGAAACTCCGAGCAATCCAAAATATTCATAGTATAGTTTGGTTTGTGAATGTCTCTGCACAGTCAAACAATAATTTCTTGGTTTTATTTTTAAAAGACGCATCATTGAAAGTTCTATACAAGCTGTAAAATTATATAAATAAATGCTTATTGCGAAACAAAGCAGTTTGCCAACGTTTTTATTATCATTTTGCAAATTTTTATGTCATTTTTTTCTAAGTACTGAAGTTTGATTTCTTTTATTGCAATTTTTATTCAAAAGCTTTTCATATTAAACAGGTGCCTACATAAGGTACTTGACCTCTACTATACAGACATATAATGGAATTAAAATAATGTTGTGTAGCTTTAAAATATGACTCAAAACAAAAAATTGGAGAAATACTTTTAGCGTCCACTGTATTAATAGTGTTGCAATATAGAGTTAATTCTTTTTTAATTTGACTCTTCTCTAAAGACATGATCGAGGTTATTAAAAAGGAGAAACAAAAAATGTTCAATTCTTTATCTCGTTGAAATAACAACAGCACTTTAATACAAAAAAATGTATTTTTCCAAAATATCACCAGATATGGCCCAAAGATCAGTAGGTAGGGCTTAGCCCTATTAGTTCCACTCCTGCTCTCTGCCATACTTTTGTCAATGGAATTGCTTCTTTTACCACTAATAAAGAAATGCTCATAGTTCATATTCATAAGAGAAACATTGATAAAATCACTTTTGAATTACTATGATTGCTACAAATAAAGAAATGAAACATTTACCGGATTATGAAAAAGAATATTCATGTCATCGCAAATAAGTTAAAGCACATATGTTAATTTTTCAGCTGACGAAAGACTATTTACTAGTGAGAGATTTTATGTTGAAGAATTAAATTGAATCATTTCAGTATTGGAAGATTTCTTACTCGCGACAATCTTTGAAGATACTTAATTATAAACAGAAACTAAGACAAATATATTCGTTGAGTGTAAGCAACTCTCACTATTTTAATATGATTGAAATCATTATACTTGATAAAAAGAATTTTTTTAATTTGTGACACTTATTATATTTCTGTATTGGACAGATGTACACGTTTCAGTTAAGAACATTTTCTCTTATTTACAATCATTCTAAAAAACCTTTCATCGCCGTTATATTTATATACTGCGTAAGATAACCTTGAAGAAGATAATCAACAAGATTTCGATTATTAGAGGAAAAAGTTTGGTTTTCATGTCATAGAAAATAAATAGTATCGTTTTCAGCTAATTGAAACTTTTCAAAATAACTCACTTACAGATCAAAGATAATGAAAAAATTGGTTGAAGACGACGAAAGTAATTCCTATTGATGTATAGGAGCTGTCAAATCCATCAGAATTCACTTTGACACCCTTTGGATTAATTCTTATAGGTGTGAGAATTTTAATGAAGAATCTCTTTTCTCTTAACTGTGCCGTTTTGTCTTGATTAGAATTTTTAGACGAGAAAAGATGCAATTGATTAAAGTATAGAGTATCTGAACACATTCAGACTCACAAAGTAGGCAATTTCTATAGGGTATGCGGACATGACTTATCTCGTGTTAAAATTTCAGTTTTGTCCCAGAAATTCCAGTTTCTACTCTTCAGAAATAATAAATGATAAAAAACATTTTTTTATTTGAAAAGCTAACAAATCATACATTGTTCGATGCAGCTCTGTGCGCTGATTCTAAATATGATGTTTGTGTGGAATAAACACGTTTCTGAATCGAGGAAAATATGAAATACCTGAAAAACTACGGTTTTTTCAAAAGTCTCTTGTATGGTCCAAGAACATTTACGTTAATTTATACTACCTGTGGTGATAGGGGATATATGTGAGAACATTCTGGCAAAGTGTGAATAAGTTTCAACTTGGGAGAGGAGGCTGGAGAAGGCGATCATTTTACTAATATAGCCGTTTGGAAAATCACTGCCGTATAAAAGAAATTTTTTTCTCAAAATCTTCAGTAGTAATTAACCATTTTTTGTTTTATAAATCTGTAGCGGACATTAGGCAAATTTATAATATATATTGTTTTTGGTTGTCACTTCAATGAATTCTGTAAAAAAATAAATGTGTATTGTATAGATGGCGCTATTTTCACGCTGATATTTTAATTATTTTTAATTAGCTCATTTTCTACTCCACTTGAACTTGGTAGTAGAACTTTTAACGCAATTAAGTAGTCCATACTCGGAAGTATATCTAGCAGTAATTGAATCTTGCAAAAGTACAATTTTGATTTTTATCTAATGTTCACCTGGTTGCCCACTGACTTGATCATAGAAGATTCTCAAAAGCTAAAAGAGGCAATCAGTTGAAAATATTATTTGTGCTTTTTCAAATGATTTAGTTTTTGTTCATCTCATTTTACTTTTATTCAGATAATATGTCGAGTATTACAAAAGCAATATATAATCTTTTTGCTGATTATCAAATACCAACAAATGGTAAAATTTACACTGTGGATAAAGTCTGAATTTTTTTTATTGACTACATAATCATCTTTTTTTTTGTCCTCGTTGTCGTTGTACTACAAGTGGTCGAGATCGAAGACGTTGGTCAATTCATTTTAAATAATGTAATTCATGTGAATTTGATAACACAGTGGAAATTCTTCGTACAATGAATGATGCTGTTCAAAAAATAATAGATGATAGTAATCAGGTAATACGAGGTTAGTTGATTGACGTATATGAATGTTTTCGTCTTTAGCACGATACCACTAACAGCAATTCATTTATATTAGTGGAGGAAAATAAAACAAGTATAGAGGAGGTATAGTTATTGATCTATTTCTTAACTATATGTAATAATTAACTCTTTGAAGAATTAATAGGTAAAGATTGTTCTGAGCATATAATCTGCTCTTTTTCTCTTGTAAGACATCAAATAGAAGTTTTAATCAGGAAATTTTCCCGGTTAGTATTAATGTCATCATTTGTAATATCAAAAGAAATGTTATTTGATTATCATAATAATTTGACTTTATTTTCTAAATAAAATAAATATGCGTGTATTTTCGTGTTAAACAAAAAATAAGATGATATGTGATTGATGGATAGAATAGAGTTATCTACTTTTTACAAGTCTTTTCAACAATTTGATCTCGTTTGTTACAGAGTCACGTCGCTTTCGTACACATCTTTCTATCTTTTTATTATTTCTATTTCTGTCTCATCATATATGTTCTGATTATCCGTTCTCTTTTCTTTATTTGTATTCTTTTCTATATAAGCATATGTTCTAGTTGATTTTACATTCGTATTATTGTTATTTTGATTTTTACTAAATAAGGATCGTGTGCACAACACACACATATCCGATATCTATAAATATATATATATATATTTGTATATAATGAGAGAGAAGAAAAGAAGAAATCTAACTTCATTCAATCTAGTCCATATTTTTTCTTCGCTATTTCTTAGCATTTTAAGGCAATGTTAAAACATCCGTTATCTTCTTCTTCGACTGAAACGAATTCATATACGTTGAAAAAAAATTTTTAATGACGAATTCTATTGAATCTGTTTGATTTATAATGTGAACGAGAATAAAAAAAAGAAAAACAAGCAATTATTCTAAAAACATACGCTTGTCAACAGAGTTCACATGCTGTCCGCTTGACATATTCATATCATAGACTATTAATCTATTATTGTGTTCTCAAGGAATATTCCGAATATATATATATACGCTCATAATTGAATTCAATATTCATTTCTCTTTCTAAAGGCAAAAGTTATTCTTTTTCCATTGATTATATTTTTGATAAGAAACAATGGCCGAAAAACAAGTAAACATTGCAGATGTCCCATAAGATAATCTTACAAGCTTGATTAATGTCTCTGTTCATTCTATTTTTCTAGTATGATAGTCAAAACTACGATGATAAAATGGCACAACTTATTCAAGCACATGAAAAGCACAAGCTTAATGACCAACAATTTGCTGTTGCAGTGAAGGAACTCTTTTACAAGAAAAATTCTTCATCAAAACCTTCATCGTAAAGATTTTTTATAACTGATTTTGCTCAAGTTATCGCGTTTACTTCTGCTCATGTTCTTTTTTTTATTTGATCGTTGATTAAATTCGATTATTCTTAAAAAAGTACCTAAGCCTTTTCTACTTTATTTGATCGCCTAGGTATAGATTATGAATTAGAATTAAAGAAAATCTCATTGAATCAAGTCAATGACATGGAAAATAACAAACGAAATTGTTGCGTTTATTGATAGGATTTGAAAACTTGGTTAATAATCAGTTTCAAATTTCATTGTAATGCATGAACAATAAAAAATTCCAACATAATGTTTTCATTGTAGTGGATAGGAGATTTTTTCTGATAGTGTTTATTTTATTCAATTGATATTGGATTTTCTTAAACGAACATACATCTCTACACTTCCTTTTCAGTTTCTTTATTTATCTTCTGTTCATTACATAAACATTCGAAACTGATTTTCTTCCACAAAATGACTATTTCATGTTTATCTTCTTAGCAGTACCCACGATCCA
>JAJEKB010000781.1:0-11565 GCA_022393335.1 Macrotrachela quadricornifera
CAAAATGACTATTTCATGTTTATCTTCTTAGCAGTACCCACGATCCAGAAATTAGAAATTCCACAGAATTCCTGAAATTCAATGATACAAAATCTATACATCTACAAGCATAAAAAGAAATCAAGCAATTGAATAGAATTCTATCGTTCAATAATTATAAAGAAAATATATATCTTATAAGTATCAGTGGAAATCAAGGAATTCAAGCAATTCAATAATCACATTAGAATTCCAGGAATTTAATAGAATTATACCCTTCAGTAGTTATAGAGGAAGTATAGACCTTATAAGTATCAATGGAAATCAAGGACATGAAGGAATTCAAGCAATTCAACGATCACATTAGAATTATTGGAATCTTGAGGGTGTGATGGTGACGGTGAGAACGAAAGCTCTTTACCATCACATCGAACGTCAGAATGAGCATGAATAATTGTGAATCACATCATTGAACGTGAGGGTGAACGTGGATCGCTTTCGCCTAAATCATGGAGCATGAGCGTTAGAGCGAAAACTCTTTATCACAACATCGAACGTGAGGGTGAAGGCAACAAATTTAGAGCCACACCATCGAGCATAAGAATGAGACTGAGAGCGGTTCAACACTGCATCGAACGTGAGGGTGAGAGCGAAAGGCTTTGAACTAGACCACTGAGCGTGAGAGTGAATGAGGAAACCTATGAGCCACATGATAGAGCACAAATGTAATGGCATAAGGCTTCGAGCCGTAACATGCAGCATCAGAACGAAGACAAAGATTTCCCACCATAGCATCAAATCTGAGCGTGCACGCGGTAAGCTTTCAAGCACATCATCCAGCATGGGGTGAAGGTGAGAGCGCTTCAACAGAGCATTGAATGCGAGAGCGCGCGTTAAACCTCCTTACTGTTACCTCAAATATGATGCTGAACTGTATACCTTTCGAACCTCAATAATGGAAAGTTCCATTGATGGTGGAATCGATTTTAACATGCTACCCACTCTAAAGGTGTGCATAAAAGCTTTCCACGACACCATCAAACGTGAAGACGAGGCGGAAAACTTCGACACACTTCATGAAGTATAAGGGTAAGGGGGAAAATTCTTCTACGTACCATTGAATGTACAAATCACATCCTCAAGCTCGTCTGCTTTTATGATACTCATCACCGCCAAAAGATTCCCCATCCATTAGAATAACAAGCAGTTCGTCTGGTATTTTCTAAAGACAAAGGTTATCATGAAGATCGATCCATTACATTACCAATTATTCAATAGCACAGCACCGTTAAAATTCGACATGGTTCTCAATATTCGATACATTCTTACAGATGCAGTAAGACCTTTTGAATTCTTCCGATCCATGATTGTTGAAGCGAACTAGCATCTATTACTTCCCTTTGCCTTTAGAACATACCACACATCCTAGCATTATCAAAAGCATACAAAATCAGCCCATTCCCAATCAAAACCTTTGATATTTCTCATTCTCCTTTACGACTCAACTTCCGAATACAATTACATTCCACGAATCCTAATCTAATGCTACGATTCTATCAAACAGACCATTTCCATCGACATTTTTAACACCTAAACATGCTTTACGCCTACTCAAGGGGAGAATTCTATTAAATTCGAAGAATTCTCATGTAATCATTGAATTGCTTGAATTGCTTGAGTTCCTTAATTTCTACTGATACTTATAAGGTCTATACTTTCTGTATAGTTACTGAAGGGTCGAATTCTATTAAATTCCTAGAATTCTATTTTAATGATTGAATTCCTTGATTTCCACTGATACGTATAAGGTCTATTTTCTCTATAACTATTGAAGGATAGAATTCTTTTTATGCTTGTAGATGTATAGATTTTGTATCATTGAATTCCAGGAATTCTATGGAATTTCCCATTTCTGGATCGTGGGTATATCTCATTGAGTCAGGAGTGATGATTTTTCTGAATGCTATATTTGAAAATTAAAACAACATGAAAATAAAGATATGTGTGGTGTAATGAACCAAACCCATCAATGGTTATTGTAGCTTCAGATGACTGCTCATGTGTTGTTTGATACGTATCAATGATTATTAACCAAAACAGTTTTGAAAATTTGAAGAAAAATCTTTATGTATTTTGAACTTTTTTTGTACATCTTCAGTAATATAATATGTGTGAAATATCATCAACAAAAATATCTAACTACATAATTAGAAAACGCTCATGTCAATATGACACATGTGTCGGTAGCATGTTGTATTGACAAGGGCACTTTTTCACAAATAAACACTAATTTCCTTTTATTTTTTTATTCTTTTCTAGTGCTTTGCTGAAGCAAAAACGTTGCCTATGACGTTATTGAGTTTATGAATGGATGTGTTCAACTAAGTTGAGTGAATAATTTTAGTATACTCTAGAAAATAAAAATATACTATTGTTTTAATAATCTCTAGAAAGCTTACAATGAATTGCATAAAGAATATTAGTTGGCATTGACGAAACAAGCATTTTTGCACGTATTTTAACATCTGGATACATTTTTTTAGTTATATGACGATAAGTTTTAGTAATGTCTGTTTTATGTTCACATTGTTTCAATTGAATAGCACTCAAACCTAATGCTTCACACATATATTTAATTTGTGCTCTTTTATCTTCTTTAACTTGTATTTCATTATTGGTATCATTTATAAGTAAGTTTGCTGCTTCAATAAAGTATAATGCCACTTCGCCAGATGGTCTTATAGAAAATTATATTAACGAATGATCGAGGATAAATAGCGATGTCAGTATTTTCTAAACATCTCTTTCAGGTTTAATAGTTTCGAACTACGTTTCTTTTTAAGAGATTCATTGTTCAATTTTCTACAAACCGTACACAAACAAATGTTATAGCGGTAAAAGTAAATAAAATAATTTAAGAAATACAACAAAAATGCAACATGATTATATTTCAAAATATAGTATCCAAATTAACTTTTATTTCTTTGAATTAGTAAAACACTTTTTGAAAGCTTCAACATAAAATTCAGGATGCAATAAAGCGCGCTGTATCTGACGAAGCATACGAAAGAACATTTATACTGAAAAAATTGTTCAAAGATCGGGCGTTTGAACGACTGGTCCGAATCTAACATAGATGCAATTTTTGCTTGAACCTATTCGTGACAAGAAATCTCATATAATTGCTTGGAATCAAAGTAAATTTACATAGCATTTCATTCCAGAATCGACTAGCTCTTGAACGAAGCTCTTTGGAAAAACGAAACTACACATCCAAAAATAGTTTTACTCTGAGTTATGCAAACTTTTTATAAACACAAAGTTACGGATGTAAAAAAGACTTTTTGAATACTGAACAAAAAGGTATTCGTATTTTAATGACATAGGATTTTATTATAAAAACTTCAAAGCATACTAAAATGATGGAACCACAAAAGTTCTACGAAACCGATAATTTAATTTAACCGGAAAATTGAGTATGACATCATATGCATACAAAAGAACTGAATTATATCTTTAAAAGTTGATCATGTTACACCTTGGCAGTATTTATTAAATTATTTTATTTACTTTTATCGATATAACGTTCGTTTGTATACGGTTTGTAGAAAATTAAACAATGAATCTCTTTAAAAAAACTAGTTCAAAACTATGAAACCTAAAAAGAGATGTTGAGAAAATACTGACATCGCTATTTAGTCTGGGCTATTCGTTACTTTAGAAAAATACTGAGAATAAATAACCTACTTTGGCATATAGTTTCTTTTATACAATTCAATCTCTCGTTCTAAGTCATTATTTTGTTGTACAAACTGTTCGTAGGTCAATAAATTCGATGATCGAATTTCGTCATCATTTGTTGAAATTGATGATGGCGCATCAGACGTGTCTTTTAAAATTGATGAAGACGAAATGGACGTTTCGAATACCTTGTTGATCTTATCATCAGTATTAGAAACTGCAGTATGAACAATCGTCTTTTGTGTTTGTTGATGTTTAGGTTTTTTGGAAAGCATTTTTTATTTGAATTTAATCTAGAAAACATATATTGATGCACGAATGAAAGATATCTGATATCAACATTTATTTATTTATGATGTATTCTATCAATATATAAAACAATGGATAAAATACTATGTAGTGTGAATTCGTGAATTCTATTTACGGTTGACCAACGAGCAATCAATACATCTCACTACAATTTTACAGCATACGTTATAAATGACGCAATTGTACGCTTTTGAATATTTATACTTTTGCAATACCTCAACTTTTTCTTAATGTTAAAAATTAAGCTCTCGTAGAAAAACTAAATTCTTCGTTCAAATTTATGCCTAAGTAGATCCTTTACATATATACAGGTGTTTGCAAAAAAATTTGCACAACTTCTTCTACAGATATTATTTTATATAAGAGTGTTTTTCGAATTCTTTTATAGTGTGGTGGATAACGCACGATGAATACTACACGACACTATAATTTGACATTCGATCTGTGCACTCATAGAAAAAAAATAAGACGAACATCTCTTTTTCTCCGACGCAGGAAAAAGCATTATAATCAAAACATCAACATTTTTGACTTTTTCATCTGAAAAATGTTGGAGTTCATCAATTGTATTTTTGATACTTAATGACGAGTTATGTCAAATATCATAGTTCAGTATTTTATTCGTTCATCTTTACAATCAATAAGAGACAAACACCTGTTTTTCATTGGCATTACACAATTTTTCACAGTACCAATATCAATATTTTTAAATTCTTCTGTTGAAAAAAGTTCAAGTTCATCAATATTCGAAGGTTTTTTTCTTTCACCATTACGTTTTACCATCAGCCATAAATTCTCCACCGGTTAAACATCCGGGCTATTGGAGGGCCACTCTAATAATTGTGGTGTATTTTTCTCAATAAACCCTTGACAAATATTACTGGTATATTTGGGATCATTCTCTTGCTATAGACGCCAATTTCAAAGAAATTGCGCTTAAAAAAGAAATAAACACGAATGATACATTATTTCCTTTTACTACTTACACCTAACAACAGGAAGAAGATAATTTTTAAGCATATAAACATAATATGGATCATCAAGATTGCATCGAAATGTATGTAAGCTCAATATACCTTCCATACTTATTGCACCCCAAACATGAACTTTTTGACGAATTTTAGGTACAAGTTTTAATTCATTATTAGGACTTTTTGTCCAACGACGAATAGTATTTCGGAAAATTTAAAATAAAGATTCATCAATAAATATTGTATGTATAACATCATCATCTTAATGATCTTTAGCCTACTGGATGCCACGTTTTTTTTGATCAATTGTTAACATCTCAGTAGTATGTGGTAAAACATTTCTATAATCATATTCGTGAAGATGACGAGTTATTGTTGATGTAGATACTAATTTTTGATACTTTTTCGATAACTTTTCTTGTATATCTTCTCAAGAAAGGAAAGAAGTATCGCTTTTATATGCTCAATGTACAGTATATCTATTGATAATTCATCGGTAGAAAAATTAACCGTCTAATCGCTTCTAATAGCTACAAAAACGTTTAATAAATATATTGAATTTTGTGTACGTTTTTTTGCAAACATTTGTATTTTTTTATCCATTCTAGATAAACTTGGCTCTAATATGTCTGAAATTATACATAACTTCATATGAATCAATTTCGCATCTCAAAGTAAACATACACAGATACGAAACCTACTATAACCAATTTCTTTACATAGATTTCAACACTATTAATATTGCGGTAATTGTGCTGATATTCATCATAATCGTCGTAGTGGATGTGAAATCTATAGATTATGACTGTTGGTCTCACCCTCAAGATATCCACAACAGGGTCATATGTTATCCTATTTACAAACAGAAATAAATGATAAGCAGGTCCGAGCTGAACCAATAACACTTGCAGCGAAAATCAAAGCTCTGAGTGAGGCAGTTTCAGCTGCTGCTGGTGTTTGAAAAGATATCGTCTCTGCATTCAAATCAAGTCAATCCACAACCATCACACGAATTGTTCGCTTTGGTTTTACCTACTTCAACCAAAAATCAGCTGTATTAAAAGCTATTGATATTCCAGCTGATCGAGCAACAGAATTTATCAATGCAGTAATCATTGACTATAGTTTACCGGCCAAAGGAAGTTTTGCACTTGGTTTAACCTATTCAGCAGATTTTGCTTGGAATCGAGTCGAATTTCTCTATTTGCCAGCAATGAATGGAAACTATCGATCAGTGACAATATTCAAAAATGGTGATAGTGTAACAAATACAGCTTCATTTTTTATAGTTGATATCGATGCTGATTGGCAATTAGCACCCGATTTACTATTGATTCAAACATCGACAAGTTATTTAGGTGGCCTATTTGAGAGTAGCAAACAATCAATTCAAGAAGTTCCACATGCTTTAACCTTGAATGAAGCACAGAAATTACAGCAGTTTTTTATGTTGGTGGCAATGGGAAATATCGCCTCGACATTAAGTCTCAATATCACTGTTCCTGCATTGGAATAGAGCATCAGAAGACAGAGGACTACCGTACAGAATGCAAAATATACTTCTTTTCAAATATCTTTTATTAAATAAATAAACAAGATTCGATTTAATTGGGAAAAAACTTGACATCAACGCAGAATTATCATGAAAATCAACTAGTCTGGAATAAGAGTAGTAGCTAATATATTCCAGAGGATTGCTTTCGTTATTTCTCCTGTAATTTGCTAGCATTAATCTGTTTAGCTTTGTTAAATTGTTCGACAAATATTTTTGCTACTTCAGTTGATTTGAATCTCACACAAAATGTTTCATGTTTAGCTTCTCCATCAGTACAGTCCATTGCAGACCACAAATAAGCATTCGTTGTACCTTGATGTTTTTTCAATTCCATCTGTGGAGTGATCATATGATTTGCGCATAATTTTAAAATTTGCTCACGACGCATTAATATTCGACATAGATTAGTTGTTTTATGCTGTAAAATTTTCATTTCACCTACACCTCGTTCTTTCATTTGATTGTTTTCAGCATCAAAACGATAAAGTTTTGCTCGCTCACAAAATAAAATATTTTCATCTTCTTCGCCCGTTTTAACTTCCACAGGAGATAAATGTACGATCGGTTGAAATATACTATTTGGTTCATATAGTTCTACTTCATCGCCATCTTTAGTATTAGTATTAGTCGGACTCGTGCCGAATATTAGTGAACCGTGACTGGCACCTGTAGATTTTGTAGAAAATGTCTGTTTTGCTAAGTTTGTAAAATTAAATTTTGAGGTAGTGTTAAATAATGGTGGATTCGTGGTAGAGCCAGATGAAGATACGGATGTTGTCGTTGGTATAGCATATCGAAAGCCCGTTGATGTGCTAGTGGAAGCAGGGAAATTGAATCCAAGATTGATATTACTTGTAGGTGTAGAAAATGTATTGCCTCCAATTATGGATCTACTAGTATTATTTGCTGGTTTATTATCGCATTGAAAAGGCGCAATTGTGAATGGAGTTGATGTTGTTGTATGGACTATAATAGAAAGAATCATGGTATAGCTTTACGTTCGATTCGATTAAAAAACATACTTGTTGATTTTTTCTGCGTTGAAGGACCTTCGATATGAGTGGCCTTTCTCATTTTCACAGTAAGAAGTTCATTCCATGCAATCTGATCGGTTTGCACTACGTGTAATTCCACAGCAGATGAGTTTGTTAAATTATCAAAATCTTCATTCATTTGAATAATCACTTGTTTGATTCGAGTTAAATCTTGTTCAACAAAACCTTCAGTTTCTCTTAATTGTTGAAGTTCTTTCGATAATATTTCGAATTGATTCTTAATTTCAATTCGTTTGGTATTGATAAATTTAATCACTTCTTTCCGAGCTTCATCAGCTGTTTGTTTGATATTTTCAATAGCCGCTTGTTGCCAATCATCAATGCAAGAAAGAAGAGGAGCTTCTAATTGAGTATTTTCATTTGTTTTATTGAGTTTTTCTTGAAGATTATTACTATCTTCTGATAATCCATCTAATTCATGGAGCAATCCTCCACGATGATCTTTAAAATCTGCTCCACAAAAACAAGCTTTACATCCAACACAAATACAAGTACCGAGAGTTTTCTTGCATATGGAACATGGAGTTAAAAATGCCATTACTATTACTTGAATAATACGTATTTTGTTTCGTTGAGAACGTGAGTTTCTTTTCACTTTTTATCAAAACATGTTAGTAACTACCGAGTTTCTTCATCCTTTTGTTGACTCAAGCTAACAAAAAGAACGTATACTATTTCAATTTTTCTTCTAATAATAATAATAATAACGGCTTGGACAAAGCGAGCATGCTTGTTGTCGGCAGACGACAGAACGAAAAATCTATTTTTATATCCCATGTCATCACTTTTTTGACAACTGCATCGCAGTTGCGCGTAACTGCAGTGTAGTTGCGTTCGCATCTGCGACCCAGTGGTTGTAGTTCGTACTGATGCATGGGGGTATAAAAAGAACTGTCACAAGCACTCTACTTCATTTTAACTTTTTACAATGAGAAAGATACTTCATTTTTTTCTAAAGAATAAAACCAGTGGCATGGTGTACTAAATGATGAATTATTAATTTAGAAAATGCTGAGATTGGCTGGGCGTCTTCTGTTACAAGTGCGATTTTTTTATCGCATTTGCGGTGTAAATGCGATCATACTGTGGCTCGTAATTACGAGAAACTACGACAAAGTTGTGCGTAACTGTGCCGCAGTTTTTCGTAATTACGGGTCACAGTGCGATCGCAGTTACGCCAAAACTGCGACGCAGTTTGAACACAGTTGAATACATGGGTTATTTCTTTTTTGATAATCCCATGCAGACATGTCAACGGTGAAAACGCTATTTTGACCCGTTCATATCAAAAAATACCGAAAAAAACGCCTTATAACGGGTTCAAATGGTTATCAAAAAATTTAACCGGTTTAAATGCGCCACTTCTTGTATAAACGAGTTTTAACATGTGTAAGAGACAAAAATGAAGATTTGACTCGTTTTAATGCTAGAATCAATTCGTTTTTACACATTCATACATACAGAATGGAGTCAGTGAACTGTCACTCGTTGAAATCCGATTATGACTCTTTTTTTAATGACAACGAGTTTCACCAATTAGATCAGATATGCTGGTATAGAGCTATAATGTAAACATGTATTATCTTGTTACAAAAAAAGAGCAGAAACTTCTATGTGCTAGAACGTAGATTGGGAAATTGGAAGAAAAACATTGGTTTAATAAGAGGAGGAAAGTTTAAATCTGTCCCATATCTGAATGCTAGCTTTTGTATCAAAGATTTATAATGAATAACTTCAATTGACGATCCATGTGACGTTCCATACAGTACATTTGTGCAGCGATAGGTACGATTGTTTATCGTCAGAGTATCGCCTGTTGAATATAAGATGACAGGTCGAATGACGAGAGAGAGTTCATTATTCTCGATGAAACGTATAATTGTTTGTAAAAATCCAACATTTGGTGTACCATTCCTATCGTATAGAACACAACCATCGTGTGTTGAACAATGGATATCGATGGGATCAGCTGAGTAACGTTGATGATCAACAAAAATAGTCTTAAATAATAAATATGATCGATTATTAGTAAATTTAAGAATAAAATTCGACACGTCCATTTCAAGAGAACTTATAGATATTTTTTTATGCAGTCGAGTTTTATAATTATGATAACCCAAATCTGACAAGCAGGTTGGTATTGAGTAGCGCATGTTGCAATGAATTTGACGCTCAAAGAGCCGCATTTCAGGAGGAAAAGCAGGATCAGTTGTTGTCAACCAAGTTTGTTGTAAAAGATCTATATTTTTTAATAACTCAACAATCGGTTTGTTACCATTATGTATCGTTTTGGTTAATTGAGCTGTATGAAAAAATATATATGATAGAAGAACATAAATATTGGAATACGGTTCCTGAGAATGCAGTCAAATAAGTGGTTTAAAATATAAAAGAAATTTGATTGCAAATTCTCAAGATATATCTACTCAATGTTTTATCCTAATTTTCTACAACTTCTCTTTATTTTTTTGATAAAATGTTTTGTCACACATACCAACAGTTGATTCAAATTCAAAAGTTGAGTAATTCTGAGCAGGACCATATTTCTGAATACTATGTGGAAAATGACGAAGTGCATGAATAACTGGTTTTGCTTGTTGTTTCTAGAATGATGCGACAAGTTAATATTTACATGCGAAGAAGAACAAAATAGAGAAAGGTTTTGCACAAGTTTATAAGAAGAGAAAAAGATATCGAATGATAGATTTACCGTATATAAACCTTCGAAACGTTCATCAAATTCTTGAAGAAGACCTAATATTTCAAGATAAGTCGATTGATCATGCTTCGATGCCTCAATCAAGTGCGCGGCGAAGGCCAAACATCGAAAGTGATCATATCTTTCTTGTGTAAGAATATGATTGAATACTCTAAGAGAAAGGAAATTAGAGCATTGTAGAATAAGTTTGAACATTATTAAAAAAGACTTACGAAAAACCGAATAATAAAAAGATCTTGAATTCATTAGCCTTGTAAACTGTGTGAAGTTTTAAATCTCTAGGTATACGATATGTGGTAGACGGGTACGACATTGATTTAAATGTTGAAGCAATGGCATCAATAGCTTTTTTGACACTCATTTCTTCAGTTATGCCAGATTTTTGTGATACATTACCAAAAAAAATTTGTAACATTCGAGCCTTAATATAGAATAATTCAATTACATGACTAAATACAGAACCGTTTGCAAAGTGCTAACTGTAGCTCCTTCATACAATGTATGAAGCGTGTCAGATGTAAAGGATTGATATACATCAAAATACTTTAAAGCTCGAAATGTACATCGACCACGTAATCCATCTAAACCATTGTTAATAGAATTTACTGATGCTCTTCTTCTTCTTCCTAGTGGTTGCTAAACAACATAAGATGCAAGTAATACGAAATACCAAAATTTCTTGATTTTTCTTACTTCCAATAATTGAATAGCTTCATCGTATGAAGTATTAGAGCGCAATTCAATATCAGAGTGGTTCTGGTAAGCAAATGCACGAGCAGTACCTTCTCCAACTTTTACATTTTCTCCTATATATTGAAAAAAAAATGTACACAATAATCTCTTGTACATTAATAATTTGATATTTTGTATTCTATACTTCTTTTCACATAGTATTGTCTGTGTTGAAAACAATACTTAAAATTGAATCTCTTCAAAAGCACATACCTATTATTTTGCAATGTATACATCCAAAATATCCACTCGATTCAGTGTGGTTTATGAGAAGAGATGCCGCAGGCATGTCACAACTAGCTGCGATCAAATAAACACGTACGATTCTTTCACTATGAGAAGGTGAATTAGGAGGATTATATCCAAGACCATTATTTTCAAGATAAACTAATTGTTTTACAAGACCATCCAAGAATACTTGCATTTCAACTTTCTGTGGTTTTGATGAACCAACGGATAGCATTCCAATGATCAAATTTTCACGATTGAATCGCACCGATGGTG
>JAJEKB010000782.1:0-16845 GCA_022393335.1 Macrotrachela quadricornifera
AAGATTTAAGACATAATTATGTAGGTATAGAAAATATCTCTCGACTTAATGGTAAAGATGGAAAACCAACTAATGCCATTAAAATTGATTTCAAATCAAATAAGTTTACTAAGCAAATTCTTGATTGTGGTTATGTTCTTATCGATGGTAAACAACGTCCTGTTCAATCTTATCGATCAGTAGTATGTCATCGATGTCAAAATGAAGGACATTTTGCTTCTGCATGTCCACAAAAACCTTTAACTGAACAAAGAGTTATTGAAATGTTTAACGAACAAAAAATGTAAGATCAATAAAATAAAATCATATTAAACGATTTTATTCTTTTGTTTTTTTCTTCATTATTTAGGCAACTTGAAGCAATGATTAATGCTTTTGAGAATAAATGGAATACTCGTTTATCATCATTAACAGCTTCTCCAACAAATAATAATATTGATCAAATATTACCAATTTTTAATGAACTTACAACTGTTTGTCAACAATTTAATCAACAAAATGTTCAAATGCAAAAACAACTTAATTCTATTGTTCATCAAGTACAAGGCGTACAAGTGAAATTAAATAATGAACAACAACAACAACAACAATCTTGGCCAGAATTACCAGTACAAAATGGTCATTAAACGACGAATGATAATTAAGAATATGTATTATTTCAAAGAAAATCTAGTCAATGCTGTGATGAATCATACTACCAAAAGATTCTTTTGGAGTTCTTATAATTTGTTTTTTGTAAAATTATTAAAATTAATTACATTTTTTATGAATATATTTTATATAAAAATCCAGAATACATTAACAAATAAAATGAATAGTTATCTAAACAAAACGATAAGATTATATTGTACAACTGACTTTCTAATGATTACAAGTTTTCTAAAGAAAAACTATCAAAATTTTAATCCTATAACGAATATTTTTGAATAAAAAAGATGAATATTATCTGAAAGATATTCATTGCAAAATTGATCGATTAACGTGAAATATTTATTACCTAAATAAAAGGTTTGGTTTATGATCATAGTATAATAAAATTGTATTAATTAATCATTCTTTTATCTAAAAACAACATGACTTCTCTATTTTGGTTCAGTGAGAAACTATACTAATAAATTTTTTGAAATACGATCTAAAATGAGTGTTGAAGCATACAAGAGTAGAGATTTGGACCAATTACTCTTAACAATCGCTTATCACAGGCCATGATAAATAACTTAGGAACGTTTTCTTCTGTCACAGATCGTGAGAGACTTCTTCGTAAACTCTCTCATCTACGATATGAGAAGCTCGATCATGTTTCATATTATTGTCTCACAGGGATAGTCCTAAGAGCTTTCTTTAAGAAAACTAAATGGTCGTAATGTTCATTCAATATAATAAATGTTGTTGCACTTTGTCATATTCAAAGATTTCAATTGCACCATCACATATGTTTTCCACCTCTTTCTTGGTACTACCATCGATTAGCAATGATCATTATTCAATAGTATGGTATCCAACTTGTAAAACATGCACTGCTCATCCACTATATCCTATCAAATGTATATGTTAGACGTTTTTTGAAATCTTTCTAACTTTTGCAGCCGTTTTTTGACGATCATTAAGTGTTTTTATAAATTAAACCTAAAATTTGCAAAAATATGAATGTTTTCGAACACTTATCTTTTAGCCGAATATTAAATGAATGAGTTAGTTCTTAACTCTGTCACATGTATTTACAAGGCTGATAGATACGCATTGAGATAAACTGATCGAAATTATACTTAAAGCAATTATGCGCACCAAAGGACAACTGCTACAGTATAAAATGTCAATTATTTACCTTCAAGAATACATCACAAATCCTAAATTAGTCAAAGAAAGAAGGAAAATCTTTGAAAAGGATCGAATTAGAAAGTATGTACGAAATTTTATGTGTCTGTATACTTCACCATTTATTTTGTTTTCTCTCTCTATTAAGTCACTATACTACTTCCTCTTCCTTTTTACTCTATTTCGGTAGCTGTCTCAGTGTCTTACGTAGTTTCGACTACCTTTTTATATATCAGTGAAGTTGTAAGCATGTTCTCATTTCTGTATACTGATTTATTTATTATTTTTTTATGTTGCGTTTTTAATGCCACAGGAGTGATATTTGCTCGTAGCAAACACTCAGTACTTTTAAGTACTGTATGCAAATAAATAATCCTATAGAAAAAGCTTGTTAGTGCAGCTCGTTTGGAGCTAACACGTGGAACTCATACATCTTCTTCAGCTTAATTATGTTAATATAAAATATTTAAAGTGAATAATATCTAATCGACGATTGTTGCTTTCAAAATAATTGATTGTCAGAGATATGATCTCGCGTATTTGCATTCGAATTTCGAACAAAAATATTTCTAATTATTTTTACTGGCACTGTATTTTTTTATTGCTTGTTACTACTTGCTGATTACTCATTTCTTTTTTTTATTTTATTTTTATAATTATCAACTTAACTGAAAAAGCTGTCTTCCATTAAATTTAAGAATATAAATTAATCTGATCATATCTTTGAGACAACTCTTTATTAATAGCATTATTCAACGGATACGTTTGCCGATTTTTTCGTTTTCATTATTTTTGTTGCTTTCGTTCACCACATTGACGTACACGTTCTCTGCAGAGTGATCCATAAGTAATGCAACCGAACTACAAAAAATGGAATATCTTTATTACGGCTCGAGCAAAGAAGCTGAGTTTTTTTTACCAGTGATAGAGGCATGTATAAGCTTTATATCCACAAAGACATGCTTTGATAGATCCTCTATTAGGGGACTCTATTGACTCCATTAAACTGAGATCTTTTATTATGCGTTGTAATGTTGAATGTGACGTATCAAGATCACGTGCTGCTCTTCTTTGTGATGTTTGTGGATTAAGAAAGAAATTTTGAGAAACAATTTGCATATTATCATCTCTGTTGACTGATTTTCAGAACCTGTCTTATCAAATTTTTTTGCGAGTCGATAAACCGTTTGTCGAGCTGGAATCTCATCATAAGAAAATTCATGTTGGAAAGCTTCATTTATTGTGTGTGCTGTTCCTCCTGTAATCCACTATTGCTTGAGGTGAAGAATTCGCTGTTCTTTTGTCAATCTCGGCATCTAGACATACGATTTCGGATTAAAATGTAATAGAAAAAGTGAAACAGAAAAGTACAAGTCATATAACAGTATGGAAAAAATGGTTTATATCGTGTAAGAAAACAACGTGTGTATCAAGAAAATATAAGAAAGATACGAAGAGAGAATATATATATGAACATATAGCATATTTTATTTCCTCTGAATAAGCGTTCTTTGTAGTATATTACTTTTTTTCGATACATAAAAAGGTAAATTTTTTTTCTTGGACTCAATAGAGTCCCCTAATAGAGGATTTGTCAAGGCATGTCTTTGTGAATATAAGGCTTATACGTGCCTCTATCACTGGTAAAAAAATTAGCTGCTTTGCCCGAGCCGTAATAAAGATATTCAATTTTTTATGGTTCGATTGCGTCACTTATGGGCCATCCTGTATGTAGTTTTGCAAAATACTATTGACATATCAACAAAAATTTCATAATCATATCAGTTAATAATAAAGCAAGAAACATTTTCGTTTCTTTTTTGTCTTCATTATGAGAAGTATTATTCACATTATTCGTTTTGATTAATTATTAGAAAATACAACTTATATAAATGATTTTATAAATGTATAATGCACAATATTACTTAGACAAAGAAACATGGCAACCATATATTAGGTCGTGTCTACCTTTAATAAGAACCTGTTTGTAATGAAGGGTCGAAGGAGTCACAAATCCTCGACTTAAAATTTACACTCACCATTTTTCTCGAAAATATAAGCGAGTTTCATAAAAAGACAAATAAATGTAGCAACCAATTTTTATATCGCACTTTCCGATAATCAAGCCCAACTATCCATAACGGAGAGTAGAAATACCGCGCCTGCCGGTAATCAAGACAACTGGCTGTGAGTTACGGGGCACAGTGGACAGCGAGGCGACAAAAACGATTTTCGAGATTTGAACCCACATCATAGCTAGTTTTGAAACTACCATGGTTGTGCATTTAAATGCATTTTGGATGCCCCTCTATAGTGAGTACCACAACGTACGTCAAATAGGTGAATATCATTAATAGTGTATATAAGTAAAATGTATGTTTTAAATTAAGGATCTAGTTATATCCATCAGTTATTACGTAGTTATACAGTGTTATATTGCATTTATTTAGTCACTTAAACAACATTCGATAGAATTCGTTAGCCAAAACTTATATAATGTAAGGCCTGACGAATATGTTGAGTATGACATTATATAGATGCCTTCTTCTATTATAGAATTAATAACATTAAATGAGTATGAAGTCAACGATGATCGTCAAGCAATTTTGTACATTTTGAATCTAAACTCTATATTTGTTTTCATATTCCATTAACAAAAGGCTTCGGACAATTTTCAATATAATACTCGTGATCAACAGTCTAGCCTTTATCTATATTCAAGACGATTTGCTTTAAAGAATATACTAAACAAAATTTTAGTTAAAATCTGTCTTCATAAACAACAGTCCTTAACAATTCATCTTGAATAAGTCAGTTAGCACTAGATGACTTATGACTAGCCTATCTAAAATAAATCAATATCACATCACTAGTACTGCTAGAGTACAACTGACATTCAAGAACAAAATTCCATTAAGTTTTTAAAACAAATGATATGTGATATTAACTCACGTAGTTTTCTAAAGTAGCTAAATTTTTTTAGAGAAAGAAGTCAAAAAAGTTTTTAATAAATTGTGTGGAAAGGATTGACTTTGATATAAATAATCATGGGAACTATCCTCAAGATTTGATAAAATAAAATTGAAAATATCTAATTATTTTTATATTACTATTTAATGATCTTAGAACTTTTTATACGACCTAAGTATATTCATTCGTTTTTCTCTCTTACACATTATTGAAAGAGGATTTATCTTATTTTGTCAATACTGGTTTTTCTGATATTGGGTTTGCCGCACATCTTGACATCTCAGGAGGAAATGGAAACCGAAAAACTTTGCCTTTAAATTTACACTCACTATTTTCCTTCGCCAAATATATAAATTTCATTAAAAAAAAAACACATTGTTCTCAGTTTATTTTACTTATTCAATAGGGTACCTTACGAACTCATGTTTTGCTTTCTTTCTGTACACATTATTATGATTAATGCTTGCATCAATAAGAAGTCATGAATATGAACGGTAAACCTTAAGATGCTTTCATGAGTAACAAGGAAGGACAGCAAAATAAATATGAGGTTTTTATTTCAATTATTAAATGTCTTCCACGAGTAGTGTTACGTGACAGTGGATATTCTTTTGCCTTTCCTCTATACAGACATTTTATTTTATTTTTTTCTTTTATCCCTAATCATACATTCTTTTCCCATTGTCTCTTATCTTTGTTTACATTTCTACTCTTTTTATTCCCTTCTGGTTTTATGGTACATTGTTTTTCTGTTCTTCTAGAACTGTATATGAATTATTTTAATATTTTCTTCTATCTTTCACTTATATCATCTATCATTTTACTAATTTCATTAAAGTTTCTTCCAGAAAAGAAACGTAGTGATATTAAAACAAGCGACGTATCAGCACCATTAATATTTTGGTCTATAAATAATCATGCTGGATGTCGTACTGATACTGCTACACTACTTCAAGGTCTTAATCAAACTATAATTATTGCTGATCATGTTGGAAGAAAAAGTCCTTATATACAAGCATTTACTCGTCCAAATATATTATTTTTACGAGAAAAAGAAGAACTTGGTCGTCTAATGCGTACACATAGATCACATAGTGATCGTCTAACTGAAAATGATATACGTACTTTTTTTACTCAGTATCACAAAAATCCAATTATGTATAGTGTCAATGCTTTTTATTGTTCATTTCCAATGTCATTATGTGAAGTTTATATGCCTTTTAATCGAACAATTATTTGGTTACCAGCACATCGTTTTACACTTGCAAGATGTTCACATCAAGAAATTGAACGACTTATTCAACATATACAACAATCAGTTCAACCTAATCAACAACCAAAACATATTCTAGCAGCTGGTGGTCGATATGATCAAGAATATATTAAATATTATACTGGATTAAATGCTATTTTACTACCAACAAATGCATTTTGGTATGCATTTAATGTTACAAAATTTACATGTACAAGAAATGAAATATTAGTTGGACCATTACAACGTTTAAATCATCCTTTTATAATTAATATGACACAAGCTGCTCAAATTCGAAATTCTTCATTAAAATTTGCAACAGCTAAAAGTCTTTATGGTCACTATCAACTGCAACAACTTGCTAATCATCGTGCAGTTGTACTTTTACCATATGCTGTATTAAGTTATGGTATTACAGAATTATATACATTAGGTATACCAATATTTGTACCTTCAATTAAATTTATTGTAGAATTAAAAGTAGTTACTGATCGAACATTACTTGATCGTTATTATTGTGGTCGTAAGTTAAAATTTTCCGATTTACCAAAACAACATTCGAATTCTAATCATCCATATTCACCTGAAGATAAAATTTCATCTAAAGCAATTAGTTATTGGTTACAATTTGCTGATTATTATCAACTACCATATATTCAAACATTTTCATCATGGGATAATTTAATTGAAAAATTATCCAAAATTAATTTTAAAAAGATAAATAAACAAATGTATGAAGAAAATCTTAAACGAAAAGCTAAATTAATTAAAAATTGGAAATCAATTTTTACACAAATTGATTCTAAACCAAGAATCATTCCAAATGATTATGATACAGCTATTCAAAAACTTTGGAATACTAATAGATTACAAGTATTCTAACAGATCAAAGTTATCCTAACTATTTCTATATAATTAAAAATAAAAGGATAAATACTATATTTTCAAGATAGAATTCTGATGCAATATTCATCAATTCGATCATAAATTAAAAGAAAAAAAATTCATTAGAAAAAAGGAGAGAGAAAAACGATTAATAATCTTTATTGCAGAGGACATAGGACCGGTAACAAAAATAGAGAATAAACACAAAAGAAAATGAGAAGAGAGCAATTATTGGCAAAAACAAAAAACAACAACAACAACAAAAAAAAAAGTACAATTATAAAAGAAAACGAAAACAACTCGTAAGCGACTCTGATCTGTATTTTTATTTGTTATTAAAATCATCTGACAACACCGTTATATAATATAAGTATTATTTGTTCATACGATACTTTCTGAACCTACATAAATCTGTTCTTGTTTAGTAATTGGTGGTAATGGTGGTGGTGGTGGTGCAATAATACGAGGTGATACATGTTGTCTTAATGTTCCTGTTGAACACTGCGATAGATGATGATGACAACAAACAGGCATTAAGACAGCAGAATTTGTTGTCGATGATGGTGATGATATATCACAAGACTGTTTTATAGAGCCTGGAGGATGATAAAGTATATTTGTTCGTGGAAGATATGGTCGAATTGTATGAGAGTTTGTTTGAAGAACAGGTTTAAAAGCACTATGTGCAGTACAAATATTATAATTTGTATTTTCTGAAGGTATTGTTTCATAAACATGATAATCAACTGGATCAATATTATTTCCATGAATATTAGCATGAGGATTTCGAAAACATAATGCTGTAGCAGCAACATTTGAACGAGGTATATAAGATTGTGATGAATGTGGTGGTGAACATAATTGAAGAAGATTATTATTAGCTGTTGTTGTTGTTGATGTATCATTAGATTTTGATTGTGAATGTTTTGATGATGATGTTGATGTTGATGATATTGTATTTGTTTGTTCATGATATAAATGTTGCATAAGACTACGTTGTAATTCTTCATGTGTAAATGATGATTGAGATTCAATTGGTGTTTTACATTTTGAGGTTTTTTGTGTACGTCTTTTACATATATAACAAACGATAATATTTACAGAAAAAATAGCTATTGCTATACCACCTAATATAGCTGCAAGAATATCTAAAAGAATAATAAAGAATAAATTTTTTAATATAATATTATAATATATTTATACTTGGATCAATTGAACTTGTTTTTGTTTCAACTGTTGGTTTAATTTTTTCTTTATTAATTGAAGGAATTACTGATGAAATAAAAAGATTTTCTTTTGAATTTGATAATCGAATATCTTCATCTATAATAGGAGATTGAATAAACGATAATGTCGAACGTTGTGTACTTGTTATTATTGTTGTTGCTACTGTTGTTGTCGTTGTTGTTGTTGTTGTTGTTGTTATGATAGTAGATGATAAAGTTGATTGAACATTTCCACAATGAACAGTAAGTGGTATTGATTTTTGATTTATATCTCGTTGACATATAAATGCATGTAATTCATTACATGGTCTTTTCAACCAACCATCTTGAGTACGTAAAATACATTTACCTTCATTTAATGATGATCGCCATGGCCACCATGAATGAGCTAAGAAAAAAAAATAAAAATATATTTATTAAATTTTTTTTTTATTTTACTATTAAATTTTTCTTTTTCATCTGATATCCAATATGATGTTTGTTGTTGATTATTTATTGAAAGAAAATATGTTAATTTTTTCTCTTGAATAATATCATTTAAATGAATTAAATATGAACCAATTGATAAACATTTTTCTTGTGCAATATTCCATGATTGTTTTTCATGAAAAATTTTTATACATTTTGAACCAAGTGAATATTCATCATGATTACATTCATAATAACCTAGAAAAAGAAAATTTTAATAATATATATATGTATATATATATATAAATACCATTTAAACGAATCCAAAATCCTGATTGACTTAATGTTTCATCAGTTGTAAATGTAAGTTGAAGAGAATTTATTTCATTAAATAATGAAGCACCAAATGGCAATGTACCTGATAATGATAATGATTTTGATGATGATAAATAATCATTATCTTGTAAATTAAATGAAAGACTTTCAATATCAATTATTTTTCTATTTATTTCATTTGATTCTATTTTACATGTACAATTTATATTATTTGGATATTCATTTGGAAATAATGGACTTATAAGATTAAGACCATTTGATGATGTCATACTACGCTCTGAACATACGTCAATAATAGTTGAATCTAAAAAAGAAAAAGAAAAATTAATAATTAATTATTTCTCTTATAGGTTTTCTTTTTTTATACATACTATTGATACATTGATAAGATATAAATAAATAAGTAGCTTCATCTGAACATTTATGAATAAATTGTTGAGTTAGAATAACTTCACATTTTGATACACCATTACAAAGTTCAGCTATTTTATGTGTATAATCCATAATACAATCACTTTCAGATGGTTCACATCTAAATTATTAATCATATGCATATATATATATATATAATATTTAAATAAGAATATACCGTTCTTGTTTTATTGATGAATGTATTCCTCCAGATTTTTTTGTCCCATAATGTGACCAACCAATAAGAATAAATTCATTAGAATTACAACTAATATCCATATGATTAGCAAATTCTTTTTGAGTACATTGAGATTTTGAATACCATTCATCAGATAATGATGAATATGATAAATATGGTGAAACTAAAAAAGATTTTTAAAAGAAAAACAATTTAATTATATTAAATATATATATATATATATATATATACTTACTAATAAGAATAAATAAACAAAACATTGTCAAGATTTTTTTGAATTAATTTATGTACAAAAAATTTCTCATCTATATCTATTATTGTTATTGTTGTTGTGTGATAAATATGAAGAACATCTTCTTCTCAATAGATCTGAAATAGACAGAAAAAATAATAACACACATATATATATATATATGTATATTTGACCTTAGATCAGAAATGTTGATGCCGCTATATACTTCTTCTATCTGTTTTTTTTTGACACATGTCAAAGAGAAAAGAAAAGAGAGAATTGTAATAGTATTCAACTGATCGAATTTATGCGATGTCAATATTAGACTATCTTTGTTGCGGCATATACAAATACAAAAAAATAAAATAAAATGAATAAATTGATCATTTCTAGTATAGCTATATATTATCGTCACACGTGGGTGCGACTTATATTTGTTTATGCGTTCATACTCGTCTTCTATTCGGTGTTAATTTATGTTAATAGGTCATCGTTCAGCAATCAGACACACACACACAATGTTGTCCTATATGCAAATCAATATCAGGTGTATAACGACAACATGCCGTGAATTCAGAAGATTCTATAGAGAACAATAAACAACATGCTGATGGAATTGAACAGATAAGTAAGAAAGAAAAAAAAAAAAACCTCATTATGGGCACGGCTGTTCAACAGAAATAAACATTGTAATGTATGGTATATGGATAAAGCAGATAACAGTAAAATAGAAAAAGAAAAAGAAAAAGAAAAAGAATGAGTGGGCAAAAGGGATTCACTTTTAATTAGCATTCCATCGTCCGATGACTGACCGCCTACAGGTAGGCTCTATTTAAAATAAGAATAGAAAAGAATGTAGTCTATGCAACGACATGCCTTACGGGTAAGTTATGTATGCACACTGTGTCCAGTGGCCCGTATGCCAAATTTAACGTGTATATGTGGCATCGTCAACACATGTTCATCTTTCTTTAGTAACAACTCATGTTGATTCATGTCTAGAATAAAATTGTGAAAGAAAAAAAAAAGAAAAAAAGAAAGGAACGATGTTCACGCTTTAACGAACGTACCAAGCGTCTCTTCATTTTCCTTTCTTTTTTCTCATACAACTCCTACTGGCGGCGGCAAATGACCACCACCATCATCATAATGAGCATTTAATACGTCATGGGGGCATGTCGATGTTCAAATACACCGGTACAAAAACCAAGTGTCAATATATAATGTATGACGCAAGTGGAAGTTTGATCAACACTTCGCGTCTTCTTCTATATTGATGACGTGACACTATGCCTCGATTTACAATATATTTTATATATCTATATATATATATTATTAAAAGGAAAGGCATTCTGTATGTCTATCCAGCTTAAAAAAAAACACATATCTTCTTAAACTTGATCTTACTCTGTTTCAAATATATGACGCAAGTGAAAGTCAATTAAAGTTCGACTTTACTACTACATACTACTCATATTTCACTATGTCTACACTTGAAAAAAATTACTACTACTAGTCAGTCAGTCAGAATATGAATAGGACAAGTACTTCTGTCGTAGCCGTTGTCGCATGACATGTATTATATTCAAGTTCAGACAGACAGACAGACAGAAAAAGGGGGAATGAACAGCTAATTGTAAATGCATGCTTCAACAAGCAACTAACAAAAAAAAACATATAACTATAGTGTCATGCCCTGGTGTAATATATATATGTATATAAATGTAGAGAGAAACATAAATGAAATGATGACACACCACATGAATGAATGCTAAAGCACAATTATGTCAAGTCACACGACAGATTTCCTTCCGTCGTCGACTAGCACGAATGCAAAAAAGGATCAGTTACATCTATCGCCGCTGTGACGAGCCGAGAAATATGAAACATTTGAATAATTATGACAAGAGAGTGTAAGACAAAAAAAGAGCGTGAAGTGGAGAAAAAAAAAAGAGGAATTACTGGTCAGTAGTAGACATGTTGAATGTAATTCTCTAGATGACCATTGACTATTTCGAATAAAAATCATCATTCTTATAATGTGAGAGTATTCTCTTATTGATCTTCATATCACACTTGGGATAGAATGATAAGAGAAAAGCAAAGTTTAATTTAGTTTCTCTCATAAATTATGTTACGTTTCTTAAATACAATCATCTTATCGCTTTTTTCTTTTCTCTTCAATACACATTTATGACTTCATTTATCTGAGAAAAAGAAAAGAAACTTACTACTTTTTTTTTTTAGTAAACATGTACAGATCATGTTGCATCACACATCCTTGCAGTTTTATGTCTCTATATCAAACTGACTTTTCTAAGGTATCCTTGTATTCATTGTTTTCACACGGATCATACTCTATCGATCGTCGATTTTTTTTTTCTTTTTCTCTCTTACCTTTTTCCTCTCTCTCCTTCGATCATCCCGGCCAGTACCTTAAACTATTCAAACATACTCGATGTCTTATTTACTCTTCTCCCCTTCTCTCACTATGTCGAAATTAAATGTACAAGTGCTGCCGCCATCGACGACTTTATTCACTACGAAAGATTATCGTACCTATATGATCATTATCGAAAGGCAAAATAGGAGAGACGTTGTATCAAATATTGACATACACTCGATATATATATGTATATATATATATGTATGAATACAGAAGCTAATTGTCAACTTTCTCTTTTTTTTCTCTCTCTCTCTTTCTCAAAAAAAAACTAATGATTTCACATTTGCCTTGAGCTGTTTTGAACACTCGACTCTTTCTCTCTGATCTTTATATTGTATGCAAACGGATGATACTTTGCAGATTCTTCCATCTATTTATGTGCACGTTCAGTTACATACATATGTATATATATATATCACGAATGATCAAACAGTAGTTACCACTTGACCTTCTGTATTTCGATTTTGTTTAGAAAAAGGAAAAGATAACGCTAAAATTTCGAGAAAAAAAATGATATCTCACTACGTCATTCTATTTGAACTTATTCTTCTTTTTTTTTCTTTTTCGTTTCTATAGCCTAGATGAACATCCATTTGTCAAACTTACTTCATAAGTGAATGACATAAGAAAAAGAAAGAAGCCATAATCTTCTCAATAATAATGTAAAGGAGGGAATAGCAAAGTAAGAACGGATCAAATGGCATGCGACGACGGCACAAAAAAAACCAAACCATCTTACGTCAATAAAATGAAGATCGAATGTTCATGTTCTTTATTGATTAAAAAAATAAGTTGTCAGATGTATCTTATAATATCCTATCAAGAATGATTAGTTCTATCTGGTAAAATGACATTTTTATGACTCTATAAATCTCGTTTTCTTTCTATATCTCTATGAATACATCTGTATACATATATATATATATAGATAGATATGTTTGTTGTTGTCCGCCTCATAAACCATAGCTGTCGAATAAAATAAATGATTGAATATATAGAGATAGATATGTGTATATAAACAAGACAACAAATATAGGTAACGATATATAGATACATATATATATACATACATACTTCGTCCATATTCTAGAACATGAGAATAGTAAAAATGAAAAAAAAAGACAACTGTCAGCAGTGTCTTGGTCGATTCAAGTGATATTAATCATTGAATATTCTTCGTTTTTTTTTTGTTTCTGACACGTATTAGAATGACCTTCTCATGTCCGCTTATTACTCTGTATATACTTATTTTATAGCCCGAAATAATCGGGCATTCTATCCAAAATACCAGAAGCTCCCCTGTGGATCACACGCACGCATTTAGACTGCATCATCGATTTGAAAAATATGAACTAGACTACGTGATTGCATGACCTTTTTCTCTCTATAATCTTTATGATAGAAGTACGCAACAGGAGACATGATAAGGAAATGATGCTCTTTAGTGAATAGAATAGACAAAAGGATTTTCTTCAACAGATAAAATAATCACGAATAGAATGCAGATGGTTAGATGTGTGTGTATATATATATACACATATATCTGTGTATCAATCGACTTTCACCTGCTTTTATTTTTGTTTATATTTATATTCAGAATTCATTCTTTTTGAGTAGAGCCGGAAATTCTCAATGATTTCTTTGAAAAAAAAACAAAAAGAAGATGTATATATATATATAGGCAGATTGATCAACAATGTAATCAAGCATAGGAAAAAGTCAGCTGTACCGTCAGTAAAGTTTCGCACATATGTTCAAATATCCAACTGTTATTACTCACTTAGATAGTTTAAGCAGAAAAGAAACATGTGAAATGTGTGCGTGTCATCGATAAATGTTCAGTATATATATATATATATATATATGAATGATGCTGATCGTCATCATCATCAACAACATCATCATTGTCGTTATACACATGTGAAGAAGAAAAATGATGATGGAGTGCCATCGTTGACCTCCAGCTGTTGAGCGTAGTATTCGTGCATATAGAAGAAAAAAATACACGAAACGACAATAATCATGACAGTCCTTCTATATATATATATACACACCCACCTAGATCATTGATCATACACTATTCAATTATGAGAATCGACTTAGACATATTTCTTTTCAAGGTGTCCATCGTCAATAATCATTTGAACATATATGAAAGTTTACTGCCATTGACAGACGGGCGTGGTCAAATGAACATATAAAATAAATCAATCGTTCTCAACTAATACTACTAACATTCATTGATCGGCTCATTTCGCAGATGAGTCTCTAATGATCCAGTCAGTGAACTAACTGAAGATACATACAAACCACTTCTGATTAGCACCAGCTGCTCAAGGGACATATCCTGGTATTCTTTTTTTTTTCTTACATGAATGTGTGCGTGTGTGTGTTCAACCGAAAGTGATTTACGAGTCCAAACAACATTATACATACACATCAAGATAAAAAGATTCGTTGTCTGACTGTCTGGCAATCATCATATACATATATATACATAAACGGGCACAAAAAAAAGAAGAAGAATCGTATACGATCTCATCATCTTCCGGGACAGATACAGAAAGAAAAGATCTAACACTATCCTAATCAACATCTAAATTATTTCTCTGTACAAAAGCTGTTGTTTTGCTTATAGGCATCATTAAATACTATTCAATGTATATACGTATGTATATTTCTTACCTTCTTCCATCGATGTTGCCGCTAAGAATGACCACTACTTTTTCGATAAACACATGTAGACGATTAGAGAAAAGAGGAGAATGAAAGAAAAGAAAAGAGAAAAGAAAACGAGAAAGAAAAGAAAATAGATGTATACTAATTCTATCGAATATTATACAAATCGATTATATCTAATCGAAATTTTCTTTTTTTTATTTTTATTTTTATTTCTAAAACTTAGATTTTTAATTAATATGAAATAAAAATTTAATTTCTTAAATAATAATTTTCTATTACATAAAGCTAATTGAATTTTAAGTAAACTTAAACAAAAGATTTCTTTCTGAATAAAAATAATGCATTAAAAAAAACTAAAAATTACTTTATCTAATGACACTTGTCAGACATCATCTTCTTTAAAAAAAAAAAAAGAAGAAGAAAAAGAAAAAGAACCAGTAAAAGCAAACAAATTGATCAACTTACCTTTGGTTCTTACTTTAAATTAAATGACATATATACATAGAATGGTTCGATGTTCATTGAATCGACATTCTCTCGTTTTTTTTTTTTTATTTCTTTTCTCTCATATCTCAACTACTATTACTCTAACTACCACTGGCAATTAGAGGTGCTCTCTCTCACATATACATAGCACAGGGCAAATCACAGGCAATTCATCACCCTCTTTGCGTTCAATGATCTGTATCCTCGATAGTTGTGCCTACCACCCTATCGATTGACAATAAAAATTGAAAATATGTACATGTATGTTCGATCTACTAATAGGAACACTGCCGCCGCAGGGCTATCTCAAATAGATGTATGAACTCTTTCACATACACACGCATATATATATATATATATAATATAAGCATTTAAGCAATTGACAAAATGATCATGATCACACACATACACTGTCATATACATGTCCTCGAAGCTCAATAGATTTTTCTTTTTCTTTTTTTTCATTCTTTTGTATATTATATGATTTAATTTATGAATGGTGTTGCTAACATATGACAACACCCATACGTCGAAATGTTCAGCTTAAATTGTAATCTGATTTGATATACAAAAGGGATATATACATATAAAGCTGATTTCTTCATATCGATTATAAAGAAAAAAAAAGTGACAAGGATTCTTTTTCTTTTTTTTTTTACAATCGATTTATTATTATTGTATAATAGGATAATGAACGAGAGTAGGAGGAGAAAGAAAATGTGAATAGTTGAATGACAAATGTAAAAGGTACAATAATGAATAATGATATCATAACACAAAAACATTTCAATATGCATACTATAATCAAATAAAAAGTTATATGATTTCTTGATCTAGACATTTATCAAAAAAAAAAAAAGAAAAGAAATAAAAACTCTATCTAATCATAACTTACTCATATCATTTCAATTGGTTATCTAATTGCATCTCTATATATATTTGTCTATTTTTAAGAAAATTCAAATGTACATTTACTCATCTTTCTATTTCCTCATTTCGTATATTTACTTACCCATTTCCCGTTACTCATATTCTATGCATATATGTACATTCAATGATCAATCACTAAGCATACATACAAACGAATAAGGCGTTTTTTTTTTTGTACACACAACTGACCATTCGATCATTTCCAGTATTGTCTCATGCATTCAATGAATGCAAATATTGATTTTAGAAAAAAATTTTGTTTTTTCTTTTTATAAATAAAAATTTTCTCATTTATATTTTCATTCTTTTACTAAAGAAGATTGAATAGTCGATATAGCACTTCCATCTTCAAGTAGGTGCAATCAACATAAAAAGTCGGTAGTATACAATATGGAATAGTTGTAGTAATAATACTTACCCTCGTTGTTCTTCATTATAATTATATTTGAATTTAACAAAGAAGAAAAGTGAAAGAAATAAACTTGATTCATTGTTTAAGAGGTACTATACGAACAAAAAGAAAAAAAAAAGAAAAAGAAAAGAATTGTCGTCGACATCGTAAAACGA